>JAIGNY010002546.1:185000-205000 GCA_020152595.1 Chiridota heheva | reverse complement strand
CATAAATTTTCAAATGGGTCAGGGCGGATCTAGGAACATTACAAGGAGGGGACTCTTTTTATTATTTGCAATTTTACATAAGCGGGGAGCCAAAACCCAACTTTCTGAAAAGTGGGGACCATTGATCGTTGTTGTCCCCCTTTGGTTTTGGTTTCAACCACAATACCCCCTTCCTCTTTATCTCCGCTCCTGTGGTTACATCAAAAGTCTTTAAAATAGTTCTGAAATAACATTAATTGATTATCACATTGCGGCGTATTTCATAATAATCAGAACCCCCTCAATTAAGGTCAATGTCAGAATGCGTGCAATATAAAACAATACATTAAATAGCCATCACCGTGCGCCCTGCGTGTGGGCCAGTTCAGACGGTTGATGGCATTTAGCTGCATGCTTAAGGCAGTAAGGGTCAAGTTTAGTAAACTGCTACATATAGATCACTGTCGGTTATTTCAAAGATATTTTTCGCAGAAGTGTCCTCAGATATTGGTGAAATTCAGGCCCGTTGTCCCGATTTTTTTCTTCTTTTCTAAACCTGTCAAAAAAGCATGCCACTTTAGGCACAGACCTTGTCCGGGTCCCAGGACTTGTCCGGGTCCCAGGACTTGTCCGGGTCCCAGGACTTGTCCAGGTCCCAGGACTTGTCCGGGTCCCAGGACTTGTCCGGGTCCCAGAACTTGTCCGGGTCCCAGGGCTTGTCCGGGTCCCAGGGCTTGTCCGGGTCCCAGGACTTGTCCGGGTCCCAGGACTTGTCCGGGTCCCAGGACTTGTCCGGGTCCCAGGACTTGTCCGGGTCCCAGGACTTGTCCGGGTCCCAGGACTTGTCCGGGTCCCAGGACTTGTCCGGGTCCCAGGACTTGTCCGGGTCCCAGGACTTGTCCGGCGTCCCTCCATGCAGCCATGCTGGTTTCAGCCTGTAAAAATCCCAGGGCATTTTGACGCGAAGACGTTCTACTTGCTTAGCGGCGACAATTCGAAAACCTTATTCTAAAGATAGATACAAATGAATATTAACCTTTTCAAGTGGGTCATTTTTTTGGGGAGGGGGAGGGGTTTCTCTTGTAAAAAAAGAAAAGAAAAAAAGAACATTTAACATATATTTCCCATTATCAAAACGTCTGAAAGCTCAGCTCACGAAAATATTTCGGATCCAGTGCCGGTGTCACAGGAGATTCTTTACATGCGCATGGATTTTTATCATTGGGGCAAGAGGGCAGTTTTGGCTCATGGGGGGTAATGGCCTATTAATCAAATAAGTCTGTCACTTTACAAAATTTTCTGGGGGCGAGTTGGGGACAAGTGAACTCGTGAGGCGCCACTGTGTACTGATTTTTCGCTATTTCATAGGCGGCGGAACCGCCCGATCACTCCGACCATGGTCGGGGCAAACATTTGTCCCAGGGTTTGAAGATCCTAAAAGAATTTATCCCCATGGAAATGTTGTTGCTAACCCAGTCAGAAATTCAAAATAAAGTCCTTACAAAATGCTAAAACCGTAGAGCTTCAGGGGGCTTCGCCCCCGTTGACCCCACTGAGGCGTTCCCTATGGGCCCCACTATGGGCTTCTGGACCCCATGCCGTTTGGGTTCACGATAGTCGGCCCAATAACTTTAACCTTCCGCCGCCTCTGTGTTCATAAATCTGACAGATATTGATGCAGTGAGTGAGACTATGCATCAGTTAGTCAGTCTGTCAGTAGAAGAGTTGTCCTTGTACTTCCCTGATAGCACTACCAAACTACACCTGCCCGTTCATCAATTACAACACATTTTTCGTCGGCGTTTTTGTGACGAATTCACTTCACAGCATGGTTGCATAGCACGATCCTTGTCCTTCCTGCCCTCATCATACGGACATAAAAATAATTTGCAATTTTTGCATGGGCTGATGCAAAATGAAATCTATCCCGCTTGTTTTCCGACCGATGACCTTTCGATTATGACAGCTTACATGTGATCAGATCAGATTTGGTTTGACGCTTTTGCAACCGGCGATTTACAATTGAATCAAATTTGCATTTGTGTCATAAACGACTGTCGGTTTACAACATGTGGCACATTTAGTTGACGTTGGCGTTTACGTCTAACAATCATAATTTGACCCGTATTTTACCCCTGGTCAAAAAGTTGGGGGAAGGGAAGGAAGAAAAATTTGTGTATTTGTTTTCATGCCAAAAGTTATACGCGGGGAAATAGATGTCACCAACATCTGAACAAGAAAATCATATCACTGGCATCACTGCACCAGGCATCTGCAAAACACATACTAGTGTCACACATGACAATGCTTAAATACGTTGATCTGTTGATAATTGAAACAGGCTACCTTCCCCCTCTCCTAAAACAAATAGTAGACAATTAATGTATCACTAAATGATACAGGGGTATTTGTACAGTGCTGGGTCATAGTCTGTGCTGTCCCGACTATACAATTGTAGCACAAACGGCCATGAACCTCCTTCACGAAGTGGAGGAGGGGTAGGGCACCCTGCAGGGCAGTAATTTTCCTCCACGAATCATTGTGGGATACAACTCACCTAACTGCCCAAGTCAGAGGTGGTCAGATTTGGCGACGTATAAATGGTATATCGATTTGAGCCGATTCTAAGAACCATGGTGTAAATAATTCCATTGCGATGGACCCAGTCTTTACGGTCTAAACGTCTATACATCTGTACAGGGTGATCTATTATCTGATAAGAAGCGGGATTTTCTCATTGAAAGTTTTTATTTTATTTTATTCATTATTATTTTTATATATATTATATATACATATATATATATATATATATTTTTTTTTTGGGGAGTCAAAATCATAAAATCACCCTGAAATCAAAAAAAAAAACCCATATAAAATATGGGAAAAGTGGGGTAATTCCCCCCCTTTTTGCACCCCCAAATTCCCCTATCTGCCAATGGTGGTGTTAAATTTCGTGTTTACATTGAGGAAAATGCTTATATATCTCGAGTATAAATATAGTGTATAAATTAATTCCATTCAGTTTCTATTTATCTTTTTGATTAGCATCGTTAACCTAGAACCTACCTATAGTTAGGTAGTACAAGGGTTATATCAATAGCGGCAGCGGCGCCACGGGGGAGGACTGGGGCACTTCTCGGCAAAGTCGAATTTTTAATACGTCCAATCCGAGGAGAAACTGTCTAGGTGTGGAGGTACATGATCCACTGAAAGGTTATTGCAGAACTGCAGAATCACATGTACTGTTTATAGATATTGGGACAACCTCAATCAGTTAACTTTCGTATGACAAGGGCGTGATCTACAACACTTTTAAGCCAATTGTCTCCCCAGTTAGTAATGCCTGGCGCCGCCACTGGCCTGTATAGCAAAATTGTTTGAGGAACTTTGTCTGCACGGCCTTTTTCATCATGTAATGAATATCAGTTCACCGCCACACGATGCGTTGGGTTGTTGGTAAACTCAACTAACGTTGATAACGCTCTATTAAACGTATACGGTAAGCCTAATGATATCTTGCGAAATGCTTAACATCAAATTATTTATCTTATGAGCAACCATAGTAGCGTAAGAGCGGAGATTTCACTTCACAGTGATACGTTTCCTGCACGTGTTTTTTTTTTTTTTACAATTTTTTTAAGGGGCTCGGGGAAGGGACTAGGGGGGAAGGAACTGGATGAAGGCTGTAGCGATATTCAGACTAAAGTTGGATTTTAAAGTTTTGTTGGCATGCGCAGTAATTTTGTTACTCCAGGACAGAGGGATGCTAAAAGGGCCCATGCTCCGAGCCTCTCTTTCCGAATGGGCATATTTTATCATTCCAATAAGCCTACTTTAGCATCACTGGGCCTTCTCCATTCAGTTGACGACACAGGCCACGGCCACTATAGCATTCCAGTCCGACTCTGAGGAAGAGCATAGTTAGGATACATTTTCTTAAGAGAGTCACAGGGCCAGAGCACTCCTTTCCCCACATAAGAAGCTGGCCCCAAAATCCGGCACCTCTCCCACACACACATAAGAAACTGCCCCCAAAACCCCGCACTCAACCTCCCCCTCCCACACACACACACACACACACACACACACACAAGAAGCTGGCCCCAAAAAACCGCCACAAATAAACACCCTTCCTCACGGCCTAAATATCGACGCAATTGTCTGTGAGTTGAAAGGTGTAAACATGCCATTGTCTGCGCAGACATCCAGCATTTCTCTCCGGCTGGTATGCAACATATATTAACTGTAAAACAATTTCAATTCCATTGTGTATCGTTTGTTTCGCGCCATCTATCTTTCATCGGATTTTGTTACGGTTTATTTACTTTGTGGTCTGTGGTCGACCTATAATGTTTATTGTTCTGTCGGTTTTTATGGAGCGTGGAGTTACAAAGAATCTTCATGTTTGTGTGGAGGTTTAAGTTCTGTTGGAGAATTTTAATTCACATGTATGGTTGGTACTGACTGATTCTCGTTTAGTGTGAAGTGTGTGTCTTCTTTTAACAATGATGGGAAAGAGGACATTAAATACTTAATTAACGAATTTATTAAAGTGCGAGGTTTTATAGCAAAGACACGGATACCAACTTCGTTCGCTCCTCTAATCGTTTTACTACTGAAGAACGTGAGTAACTTGCCACCATCGTACAACTTATAATTTATAACTTGTATAAGAACAGTCCAAATTTTGAAAACAGCATATTTAGTTTTCTAAAAGCCCAAATCAAAGTTTGAGGATTGTTTTTCAGCTGCTCAACAGCTTTATGTAAAATTTCTTTCCGCAATTTCATTTGTTAGTGTTTTAGAATGTATCCCATAAAGTCTTTTATTTTTTGACAGATAAAGAATACATCGGATACACAGTAAGAAAATATCTCATGTGCTTCATAAATTTGCTTAAATTCCAGCAGCTGTAAAAGTAGCACATTTGAACCGATTTTGTTGTTGTTGTTGCTTTGTAATGAATTGTAGACCTGTCTGTTGACCATCAAATTCATATTCATCTGTTCAATTTAGATTTATTAACGTACGGGTTATCTTCTTCAGATCGATGGACCTAACCTTGCCACGGTCCCAAATTTTTCGAAAGAGTATACGTGATTAGATTAGGGTTCATTCCATTTAACTCTTTTTATAAATATTTATTTCTGAATGGATGGAATGCTTTTAGGGCCTACTCCTGTTAAAATTTAAAACAATAACTTTTTCGAATATATTTGGAGAGAAATCATGTTTTTATAAATTCCAGTTTTCACAGGGGGATGATGTGCATGATTGCTCTTAGTAGATGCACTTCCCCCATACGTCCGCGACCAAGTTTAGTTTACTTTTTAAAAAGCATACCTAAATTCAAAGAACAAAGCGAAAAACAATGATTAGCAAATCTTGAAGAAGGAAGGGGGAGATGATTACCCCTCGCTCTACGGCCAAACGTGCATGGTTTAGGTGTCTCACCAGTGTTCATTCAGGGAACTGTGCTAGAATATTCACCTCCCCATGGTTCAATCCAGATGTGCTCTCGCATATTGTCTGCATGGACAGATAGCAACAATTCTTGGACGAGCATAAATTAAAGGAATTTCACCCGGCCTGGTTCTCTGAACTCTTCTCGAAAAGAGCAGGGTGTTAACCCGGTGTTCATCCACTTTCCATCCTGGCAAATTCACCGGGTACACACTGAAAACAAGTCACTGTGACTTTCGTGTGCTTTCCCTGGCATTTGCCTAAAAGTTAAATACAATACAATACATGTTTCCCACAGTAGATTATATTATGACTCCTCGGAGTCATGAGTAATTATTGGTTTGGTTAGTTTGTTAATGTTTGTAATGCCCTGTGTGATAGTAGACCCCTCCCCCCGTAACCCCCCCCCCCGTAACCCCCCTCCCCTGGTCCTTATTTACTTAGGAATGTCTAGTGAATTTGGTCTCCTCCGGACTGATTTTACGAGGTAATTTACTGGTGTGTCTCTGTACGGTTCCTTCAATTAAAGGATTAGTTCATTGGTTAAGCATGTTTATCTTATATGAAAGAGGACTTTAAAAGATACAAAATAGTGAAGAAAGCATTCAAAAATCTTATTTCGTTAAGGAGATATTTAGATTTAAAGTTTGGTATCATTTGTATAGAAATGACTGAAATCAGACTAGTTTTGATGTCATACCTCAGATTCCTCAAAGTCTTTATGTATTCTATCATATTTTGTCCTGCGATTTTGTAAAAAAAAAAAAAGGGTTTACACAAAACAGCAGTGAGATTTAAGGGCTTTTTCTTGCAAAAGGGGACAAGTTGTTGTCTATAAATTTCCTAGAAAAGGAGGGCCGGGGGCCGAAATTTCCTAGCGGACCATTTTTACTATGAATGGGGGGGGGGGGGGGGATATTAAATTTACTGGATGGCTACGGCTTAATTGTCAGGGGAAGGGAAGTAAATTTCCTAGGAAATAAGCGCCGGGGCAAAATTTACTTGGGGGGGGGGCAAAAATTACCTTTACACCGGCCCCCAACAGACCTCCATTGGAGTATTTACGTCAAAGACGCCCAAGCCGTTTTATTAACCAGTCGTGGGGCACTGGTTGTAGACCACACCAGGAATCAATCGAACCCGGAACCCTGGATTGGAAAGCCACAGCACTACCACGAGTCTTCTTTTCCTTACTGAAAATAGCTCAGCCTCCTGCACAGTAAGTAGTTATATGATGAGGCAAGATTAAATGATACTCGAAATTGAATGTCATGCGTGTCCCACCATGTACTTGGCAAATTATGGCTGAAAATGTTTACAAATCAATGGAAATTTATTGTTGAAATGGAACAGCAAATGAAGCGTAACCAGTGAACTTGTAAACATTAAGTTCCTGGATTAACCCTGTTTAACTCTAAGGTGGCTCTAGACTAAACAGTGAGATAACAATCAACTTCTCAACTTCTGAACATGAGCAAATGAGTGAATTTGATGAGCAACATGATAAGATCTGATGACAGCGTTCTACGGCTTTCAGCGTTTTAGCTATGATTGCAACGCCTTGGTTTCATACAGCATTACAAGCCAATTTAATTATCCCCTCGCCAGCGATGTTAGTGAAGAGGGGATGTAGCATCTTTACCGTTCGCCCGTCCGTCCGTTTATTTGTCCGTTCGTTCGTCTGTCCTCTCGTCCGTCCGTTTGTCCGTTCGTTCATCTGTCCGTTCGTTCGTCTGTCCTCTCGTTTGGCCGGCCGTCCGTTTGGCCGGCCGTCCGTTTGGCCGGCCGTTTGGCCGGCCGGCCGTCCGTTTGGCCGGCCGTCCGTTTAGCCGGCCGTCCGTTTGGCCGGCCGGCCTTATGCATTGTTCAGCTACTATGAAACAAAAAAATGCTGTATAGGAAAGGAATTCCAACTATTTTTATGAAAAGAAATTTATATAAAGGAGAACAAATGCATTTCAGACTTCAATAGCAGAAATGAAATAAAGTTGAATAATAGATGTGACGACTGAATGGAATTTATAATGAAGTGTCTTACGAATGAATAGCAAAAAACAAAAGGTCTTAGCTTGAATAGAGTGGACACGTAATAGACTTGTAATAATCAGAATAATCAAAGTAATCTGTACTGAATTTTCATTCTGATTTGGTAGCTAGATCAAGGACTCCAAGGAGGTAATATAGTAAAGGTTGGAATGGTGAGATGGTTAAGAGTATATTTGGTAGATGCGGATGGCAAAAGGTGGGTTGGGGTGGTAGGATGGTAGGTGAATGGGGATGGTAGGTGAATGGGGATGGTAGGTGAATGGGGATGGTAGGTGAATGGGGGATGGTAGGTGAATGGGGATGGTAGGTGAATGGGGATGGTAGGTGAATGGGGGATGGTAGGTGAATGGGGATGGTAGGTGAATGGGGATGGTAGGTGAATGGGGGATGGTAGGTGAATGGGGATGGTAGGTGAATGGGGATGGTAGGTGAATGGGGGATGGTAGGTGAATGGGGATGGTAGGTGAATGGGGATGGTAGGTGAATGGGGATGGTGGGTGAATGGAGGATGGTAGGTGAATGGAGGATGGTAGGTGAATGGAGGATGGTAGGTGAATGGGGATGGTAGGTGAATGGAGGATGGTAGGTGAATGGGGATGGTAGGTGAATGGAGGATGGTAGGTGAATGGAGGATGGTAGGTGAATGGAGGATGGTGGTGAATGGAGGATGGTAGAGGTGAATGGGGATGGCGGGTGAATGGAGGATGGTGGTGAATGGAGGATGGTAGGTGGGTGAATGGAGGATGGTAGGTGAATGGAGGATGGTGGGTGAATGGAGGATGGTAGGTGAATGGAGGATGGTAGGGTGAATGGAGGATGGTAGGTGGGTGAATGGAGGATGGTGGTGAATGGAGGATGGTAGGTGGGTGAATGGAGGATGGTAGGTGGGTGAATGGAGGATGGTAGGTGGGTGAATGGAGGATGGTAGGTGGGTGAATGGAGGATGGTAGGTGGGTGAATGGAGGATGGCGGGGGTGAATGGAGGATGGTAGGTGAATGGAGGATGGAGGGTGAATGGAGGATGGTAGGTGAATGGAGGATGGTAGGTGAATGGAGGATGGTAGGTGAATGGAGGATGGCGGGTGAATGGAGGATGGCGGTGAATGGAGGATGGTAGAATGGAGGAATGGCGGTGAATGGAGGATGGCGGGTGAATGGAGGATGGTGGAGGTGGGTGAATGGAGGATGGTAGGTGGGTGAATGGAGGATGGTAGGTGAATGGAGGATGGGGTGAATGGAGGATGGTGAATGGAGGATGGGGGGGTGAATGGAGGATGGTAGGTGAATGTGAATGGAGGATGGTAGGTGGGTGAATGGAGGATGGTATGGTGGGTGAATGGAGGATGGTAGGAATGGAGGATGGTGGTGAATGGAGGATGGTAGGTGGGTGAATGGAGGATGGTAGGTGAATGGAATGGAGGATGGTAGGTGGGAATGGAGGATGGTGAATGGAGTGGGTGAATGGAGGATGGTGGTGAATGGAGGATGGAGTGAATGGAGGATGGTAGGTGGGTGAATGGAGGATGGTAGGTGGGTGAATGGAGGATGGTAGGGTGAATGGAGGATGGTGAATGGGGATGGCGGGTGAATGGAGGATGGTAGGTGGGTGAATGGAGGATGGTAGGTGAATGGAGGATGGCGGGTGGGTGAATGGAGGATGGCGGTGGGTGAATGGAGGATGGTAGGTGGGTGAATGGAGGATGGTGGAGGATGGCGGGTGAATGGAGGATGGTGAATGGAGGATGGTGAATGGAGGATGGTGAATGGAGGGTGAATGGAGGATGGTGAATGGAGGATGGTGAATGGAGGATGGTGAATGGAGGATGGTGAATGGAGGATGGTAGGATGGTGAATGGAGGATGGTAGGTGGGAATGGAGGATGGCGGGTGAATGGAGGATGGCGGGTGAATGGTGGATGAATGGAGGATGTGGGGTGAATGGAGGATGGACGGCGGGTGAATGGAGGATGGACGGCGGGTGAATGGAGGATGGACGGCGGGTGAATGGAGGATGGACGGCGGGTGAATGGAGGATGGACGGCGGGTGAATGGAGGATGGCGGAGGATGGAGGATGGCGGAATGGAGGATGGTGGGTGGGAGGATGAATGGAATGGAGGATGGCGGGTGAATGGAGGATGGCGGGTGAATGGAGGATGGCGGGGGAATGGAGGATGGATGGCGGGTGAATGGAGGATGGGGATGGTGGGTGAATGGAGGATGGCGGGTGAATGGAGGATGGCGGAATGGAGGATGGCGGGTGAATGGAGGATGGCGGGGAATGAATGGAGGATGGCGGGGGTGAATGGAGGATGGTAGGTGAATGGAATGGAGGATGAATGGTGGCGGGTGAATGGAGGATGGCGGGTGGGTGAATGGAGGATGGTAGGTGAATGGAGGATGGCGGGTGAATGGAGGATGGCGGGTGAATGGAGGATGGCGGTGGGGTGGGAGGATGGCGGAATGGAGGATGGTGGAGGATGGGTGAATGGAGGATGGTGAATGGAGGATGGTGAATGGAGGATGGTGAATGGTGGATGGTGAATGGAGGATGGTGGATGGTGAATGAAGGATGGAAGATGGTGAATGGAGGATGGTGGTGAATGGTGGATGGAGGATGGAGAATGGTGAATGGAGGATGGAGGATGGTGAATGGAGGATGGCGGGTGAATGGAGGATGGACGGCGGGTGAATGGAGGATGGAGGGCGGGTGAATGGAGGATGGTCGGCGGGTGAATGGAGGATGGACGGCGGGTGAATGGAGGAATGGAGGATGGAGGATGGCGGGTGAATGGAGGATGGCGGTGAATGGAGGATGGCGAATGAATGGAGGATGGTGGGTGAATGGAGGATGGACGGCGGGTGAATGGAGGATGGAGGAATGGAGGATGGTGGGTGAATGGAGGATGGCGGTGGTGAATGGAGGATGAATGGAGGATGGCGGGTGAATGGAGGATGGTGAATGGAGGATGGATGGAGGATGGATGGGTGAATGGAGGATGGTGGATGTGGAGGATGGCGGTGAATGGAGGATGGAGGTGAATGGAGGATGGGATAGGTGAATGGAGGATGGTGTGAATGGAGGATGGATGGAGGATGGTGAATGGAGGATGGTGGTGAATGGAGGATGGTGAATGGAGGATGGTGGTGGAGGATGGAGGAATGGAGGATGGTGGTGGAGGATGGAGGATGGCGGGGTGAATGGAGGATGGTGGGTGAATGGAATGGAGAATGGAGGATGGCGGGTGAATGGAGGATGGCGGGTGAATGGAGGATGGCGGGTGAATGGAGGATGGCGGGTGAATGGAGGATGGCGGGTGAATGGAGGATGGCGGGTGAATGGAGGATGGCGGGTGAATGGAGGATGGCGGGGAATGGAGGATGGAGGATGAATGGAGGATGGGGTGAATGGAGGATGGCGGGTGAATGGAGGATGGATGGCGGGTGAATGGAGGATGGATGGCGGGTGAATGGAGGATGGATGGCGGGTGAATGGAGGATGGATGGCGGGTGAATGGAGGATGGAAGGGAATGGAGGATGGCGGTGAATGGAGGATGGCAGGTGAATGGAGGATGGCGGGTGAATGGAGGATGGTGAATGGTGGGTGAATGGAGGATGGCGGGGGAATGGAATGGAGGATGGAGGGGATGGTGAATGGAGGATGGAGGTGAATGGAGGATGGAGGATGGAGGTGGGTGAATGGAGGATGGTAGGTGGGTGAATGGAGGATGGTAGGTGGGTGAATGGAGGATGGCGGGTGAATGGAGGATGGCGTGAAATGGAGGATGGAGGGGTGTGAATGGAGGATGGTAGGTGGGTGAATGGAGGATGGTGAATGGAGGATGGTGAATGGAGGATGGTGAATGGAGGATGGTGAATGGAGGATGGTGAATGGAGGATGAATGGAGGATGGTGAATGGAGGATGGTAGATGAATGGAGGATGGGAGGATGGTGAATGGAGGATGGTGGGTGAATGGAGGATGGCGGAATGGAGGATGGCGGTGAATGGAGGATGGCGGTGAATGAATGGAGGATGGACGGCGGGTGAATGGAGGATGGAATGGAATGGAGGATGGTGAATGGAGGATGGCGGGTGAATGGAGGATGGTGAGGTGGGTGAATGGAGGATGGCGGGAATGAATGGAGGGTGAATGGAGGATGGCGGGTGAATGGAGGATGGCGGGTGAATGGAGGATGGCGGGTGAATGGAGGATGGCGGGTGAATGGAGGATGGCGGGTGAATGGAGGATGGTATGGAGGATGGCGTGAATGGAGGATGGCGGTGAATGGAGGATGGACGGCGGGTGAATGGAGGATGGACGGCGGGTGAATGGAGGATGGTAGGTGTGAATGGAGGATGGCGTGGTGAATGGAGGATGGTGGTGAATGGAGGATGGAAGGTGGGTGAATGGAGGATGGTAGGTGGGTGAATGGAGGATGGTAGGTGGGTGAATGGAGGATGGTAGGTGGGTGAATGGAGGATGGTAGGTGGGTGAATGGAGGATGGTAGGTGGGTGAATGGAGGATGGTAGGTGGTGAATGGGCATGTTGGGGAATAGTGGATGGTAGGAGAATGGAGGGTGGTAGATAAACAGGGGATTTCAGGTGAAGGTGGATGGTAGGTGAATGGGGCGTGTTGAGTTGATAAAAGTGAGGGGATGGGAGTTGAATGCTGGGTGGAAGATGGTATAATGATTGGTAGATGTAGGAATTGGGATGAAGGTGGGATGGTATGGGGGACAGGATGGGATGAAATATGGGACAGGGTGGCATGTGGAACGGTGTCAAGGAATGTGGGACAGAACGTCGTTGAATGGGGGCAGGACGGGATGACATGTGGGACAGAGTGTCATGGCATGTGAAAAAGGATGGCATGCAATGGAAGTCATCTGGATTTGAGGCGGGATGGAATGTGGAACAGGGTGGGATAGCATGGAATGGCCTGTGGGACAGGATGGGATGGCATTTGGTACAAGGAGGGATAGCATGTGGGAAATGGTGGGATGGCACGTGGTATGGCGTGTGGTGCAGGGAGGGATGGCATGTGGGACAGAGTGACATGGGACAGGGTGGCAAGTCATATGGTATGATGTCATCTTGATTGCAGGTGTGATGACATATGGGTCATGTGGCGGAATGGCATCTGGATTTTCACGTTTGATTTCCTGTAGGGAGGAAAGTAGTAGGCATATGGCATGTGGAAAATGGATGGCAG
Source organism: Chiridota heheva (assembly GCA_020152595.1). Classification (NCBI taxonomy): domain Eukaryota; kingdom Metazoa; phylum Echinodermata; class Holothuroidea; order Apodida; family Chiridotidae; genus Chiridota; species Chiridota heheva. The sequence goes on along the minus strand of JAIGNY010002546.1, from coordinate 192,298 downwards.
GTGTAACAGAGGCTGGAAAGCATGTTATTAACGGCGAGGGCATTTGTATCGTTTGCGATGTCTGATTTATAGGGTACCAGTATAGGGGTATTTGGGTGCACGGAAACGGAAGAATCCTATAAGGCACGCCACTGATCCAATTTTTGTATCCGTATTGCACAATACGTTTTCAAATTGTTTTGGAAAATTTACTTGTATATCAGTCTATATCCAGGAATATGGTGCTAATTTAAAAAAAAAGGGTTTTTCCTATGCAGCCTATTAAACACTAATGACCCCTTGGTTGCCATTTTATGTGTGGCCCACGCCTATATCATTATCGGTATGCATCATAGGAGTGATGTAAAATGAACAGCTTGGCCAGGGTCTCGACTTATTTTTTAAGAAATATTTTTCAAATATATAGGCCTTTACCTCTTCGTCCGATGAGCAAATTGTCAACATTGGTCCCGCCCCCTCCAATCTCAAATCTGTGGTGGTGGCCATGTTCCGACTTCTTCCGAATCTTGATCGTAATTTTTCCGAATTTTTACCTCATATTAAACACAAAAGTGGTAAATGATTTGTCGAAAATCCGGGCGGCGATGAGAGGAGGATTCTGTAATCAGCCAATTGTTTATTGCGACTCGTGCATACTTTAGACATACTGTCCGTACAGAAATATTTATCTCATGTATTTGTTTATCACGTTTTCAGAAAATGGGCGACAATGATGTAATAACAGCCAAAACATCTGTCAAAAGTGACCAAGTGTGCACTTGAGAGCTCTTGGCTTTATTGTATAGGTTCATTATATTCTTGAAAATAACCAAACAAATGTCTGAATGTAAGATATGGTGAAGTAGAGATGATAGAAAACGATTCCATGTAAACGTTGACATTCGGTAATAGGCGTATCTATTTCCGATATGGTGAGTGCAGGGATCACACAACACATCTACGCGCACGAAAAATAAAGTTCCAAAAAAGTTGCTCATTTGGAATTGCCGTCTATAATACCTACTCTCTGACAACATTCTGCCAAATGTCAATGGTGTATGTCCATATAGACGCAGGAAACGTTAGGGGAGGTGGGGGGATTACACAACACATCTACAGAGCTGAACATCAACGCGCACGGAAAATAAAGTTCTAAAAATGTTGCTCATATGGTATTGGCGCCTATAATATCTACTCTCTGACACCATTCTGCCAAATGCCAATGGCGTATATCCATCCATAGACGTAGGAAACGTGTGTGTGTGTAGAGGGGGGAGGGGGTTGGGGAGGGTTGTAGGAACTTGGAAACGATCCCCCAAACTTTTTTGACAAAAGTGCCCCTTTTGAAAATGGGAAGTGCCCCTCAATTACTGTGGTGCAAGAACTGGTGGAATTTGTACACTTTTATTAAAAATATTACGGAAGTGCCCCTTAATTACTGACCCAATAGTAGGAAAATGGCAACAGTCTTAAGTACGGGGAAATGGGTTCCCATTGGAAAATTGCTACTTGCTAAAAATGAAGTGCCCTTTTTACTTTACTTTATCTACAGACAGCATATGACTTGGGGAAGTGTCATTTAAGAAGTTGTGCCCCCCCCCCACTTTTCAAAAGCTCCCTACACCCCTGCCCTCCACTTTTGTCATGATATTTTTACCTTCAATGGTATTTTTATTATAGAAATTATTGAAAGGTATATAATAAATTGTACTATACTGTTCAGCTAAGGATTCTCACATATCTGACATGTATCATCGACATTTTTCTAAAAATCATTTGGAGCTTCCTATCTTTTGAATTGGGACAAAGTATGCAGACAATAATTATTTGGGAAAAAGCATAGGCGTTGGGAATGAGGTATACTTCAGCCACCCCCCCCCCTCCCCCTCCCTCCCTTTTCCCATGTCATGGCGTATTCAGCTTTCCGTGCCAGGAGAAACGGTAATTATCGGGAAAAGGCTGTAACTAGAGGCGTATGGAAACTGGGAAAGGGGGAGGTGTGCCTGTTAAAATTGCGAAATTATTAACATAAAATTTAAAAAATAGGGTAGGCCAAAACTTGTAAAATTATTGGAAAATGTGGTTAAATTTCGGCAACATTTCCTAAAAATGAAAGATGATTTACCGAAAATTACATAAAAGATAGCACGAAAATCCAACAAATTTGCCCGAAAATCCAACAAAATTGCCCGAAAATAAAAGAAATTGAACTAGGCCTATTTTCCAAACAGTTTCTTTAAAAAATATACATGATCTTTTTTATTGCAGGGGGGAGGGGGGGGGGGGGCACATTTGAAGTTTCATTTATCAGCCCCCAGAAAAATTCCTCCCTACGCCTATGTGTCCAACGTAAGGACGGCTGCACGGGTTGATCTCCCCCTGACTTTCACCACACGAGGGCAGAAAGTGCCCTCATTGCAAGGGAACAATTTTTAGGGGGATAAGCCCCCAATAACCCCTTAGACACGCTACTGCTTCCTAGTCAAACATCACAAATTTTGCATGAATTTAACACACTTTGATCGTCCGTAACTATGCCTATATAATAAGTGCTCTTTCTGATCTGTTCAGAATTTAATACTCTTTTGACCTTTAAGCTTAAACATCGTAATTTGAATCTTTGTGATGACTTTTAAAATTAAATATACAATGATATTAAATTTAAGTGAGTGATTTGGGCAATTTTTGGGCTAGCACATGACATGTAGGCCCTGTTTGTATTTGTGTTAACAAGGCCATAGCTGATAGTATCAAGTTCCGCCGCCAAATACGAATTTGAAACGGATTTTTGTAAAGATATTTGTGCGACTGTCAGTCTGTTTACTGAAAAAGTACGATCGTTAAACAAAAACTGGAAAGAGCTTTACCATATATGATATGATAGCAGTGCCCTTTGAATAGGTTTTGTGACTATTTATTATGTACCACGTGTCTCTCTACCTGTCAGCCTGTACAACAACGTACACCGGAGTGCACAGTGGTGATCGCCCAATAGAATGCTAGACTAAATTAATTTGAACCCACGCAAATTTGTTTCATAGTCTGAACATGGACCTGCTATTTAGATAACAGGTACCTGGTCTGAACTCTGAAGACGGTTTGCACCTCCCTATTCTGATGATGAGCATTAAAGTGGCGTACGCAGCGGACCCAACAATTGAATACATAATGATATGCAGAATGAATTAGTGGCGGCGATTTCTGTTCAATATTGGGGGTACGAACCCAGACAGTGGTGTAGCCAACATATAGCTTTTATATACAGCTTTATTTTCTAGAGGGGACATAAGCATATTCATCCCCAACAAAATTATAGGGGATCGCCGCCTATAGTGGCACCTCCCTGGCTGCATCAGTGGCGCCCTAAACAATTGCACTGCATGGTACACTAATTTTCTTCGATTTTCGGGGAATTCACTCCCTATTTTCGGAAAATTTACTCCTATTTTCAGGAAATTCTTCTTCAAATTCCAATATTTTCGTGATACTAGTAAAATTTTCGTGAATATTTTGTGAAAATTGTGTTGAATTTTCGTGGAATTTTTGTTTATTAACGGGAAAACTTTGTTCATTTTCGGGAAATGTTCATTTTCAAGAAATCTTGCCAAATTTTGCCAAAAATGTCCTTGTTTCATGTTGGTAATTTTCCAATTTGCACTCTGAGCCGGGAAGAAAGCATGTAACTCGGAACGTGAAATCCTCTCAGGGATGGCACCCCGCCCCTCCCCTCGTTCCCTACGCTTCTGCGTCTTCCGTCGACTAGTAAAATATCGAGTGGAGCTCAAACTGCCAATACATACACTGATAGAAACCTGCGATCATCGAATAGAGAACATTTCCCAAGATGATTATGGTATTGTTTCGGTTTTTTACGGTAACTTGTTAATTCCGTGTATTTCTTCTTCGACAGAATTTTCAAACTGATTTTTCGTAACCCCGAATGTTCAAGATATGGTAATGGCATTGAATCATTCGCTGAACAAACTAAATACCCGAAGTGTTGATTGAATCGGTACGCACGATTCTCTTCTCTGTTCGCCTTCGCCTTGTTTATTTCTTTGCGAAGCAATGCGCTTGAGGTTAATTGAACAAATGTTGACACATCCCCAGAAGTGGACAGATGATCATTGGAGGAGGCGGAGCTTAGACATCAAGTGAAAAGGTAAGGGAGCAATTTAACAACATTCTTTTCTATTTCAACATTATAGTGTCGTACGGTTTGAAGTATGTCAGGCATTGTGTTTGATTTGAATGTTTCGGCGTACATTTTATTCAAAACGATTACCGATTGGCCTATCAGTGTATGTCCACCTTGAACCATTGTAATTCGACGAATCAAAACACGATTGAAATGTAGTTACCTCCACCAGTTAGAGACGATAACTGCAGGCCCTGGATAACTGACATTTAAACGTTCACTCTCTGCAGTAAATAGTTAGTCCCCATTTCGTTACACTAATGAAATAGAGTGGTGTTTATTTAAATAGGACTCATCATTAATTTCGGTCTCGCTAAAGAGTGAACGAACATTCGTTCCGTGGAAATAAGCGAGTATTATGCTTACATGATATAGAATGTTTTGGAACATTGAACCATCGTGCGTACTCTTTTCCATTCGTACCTCGTGACATAACATGAATGTTAAAATGACAGCTGTGTAGACGACTCGGCTATAATGAATACTTCATGGGGGTGCAACCAAAGGGTTAAACTCGATACAGTGGCACCCTACCACACTCTACCAGACTACAGACATGTAGACAGACATTTAGGCCTATGACTATGCTACACATGAATCTGGAAAACAGTTGGTATATGAGACTCATTCAAAATGATCAGATTGTCCTTGCGCTGACCCCTTCATTTCATTGTTTTCATGCCTTTTGGTCTATCTTAATTATTAAAGATCCATGAACAGTCCGGTCCACGCTCCTAAACGGGAGATCTCTCGATCAGGAGATTCTTTGTCATTTTAACCCACAATGCATCTTTCCAAATTTAAATAGCTGTAAAGAAATACATAACGGTTAAATAGGTTTCAGCCAAAGGTAGGGAGTGTGAAAAATTAAAATTTTATTTGTGTAACAGAACGATATAAATATTTTCACCAGCGCAAATTTGACTTTCACCAAGGAAATTTAACGTAATCTTAAAATTGATTTCAATAATTCTTGAAGAGCAGATTTTAATATCTTAATCACCAGCAAAAGCTCAAATTATACAGAAACATTAATTTCAATATCATTTCCAAAGTATACAACTTTAGAATTACATAATTTGGCAAGCAAAAAAAAAAGTAACGGCTGAACTTATTAGCAACAATTTATATTATGCTCACTGCGCATGTCTCGTTCTCCAAATCGGGAGATATATTAATCGGAAGCGTGGACCGAACTGATGAACAGGTAGCAACATTTTGAGTTTAATTGCAGAAGGACAAATTATAAACCATAAAAATAGCAAAATCAATTAAAAATGAATCATTTTAAAGAAATTTGAAATTCAACACCTTATTATACTAAATTATGCAAATTTTATGGAAATTTTGTGACATTACAACTTGGAAACTTATGACTTAATCTTATGTTTACCTATTGTAATTCAATTCTTCAACACTCTTCTTTGAAAGGAAGCAGTAGAATATGACCAAGAGATTCACATCTAATCCTCTATCTAAATTAGCAGGTCTAAAATAAAGTCTGATCAGGGATATGTTTCTTCAGTGACTGAAATTAAGGATAGAATTTAAAAGAATTTGAGAAAATAAATGAAACTTCTCTTTCATACATCATATCTTTTGCATGCATTCATTTAAGTTCAAATTTTGATTTAGTCATAACTCAGTAACTATAAGGGCTACTGTCGTAATTTAAAGGGTGTTTATAGGCTTTAAAGCTCTTTCTGTTATACCTCTAACATATATCCCTGCCTAAACATCGCAGATACACAGGTCTACACCAGCCTTTCAAAATGAGAAGAAGGGGAAGGAAGGGGGCGTCGCAGGACAACATGGCGTACATTTTGTCATCAAAGATTTGTAAAAATAGCGGACTTTAACCTGTTCGGAGGCTTAATTTTACTGAAAAAAAGCTTATCGTCCCGAAATCTGGACCTCTTAGCAAAATGTCTGGACCTTTTTAACTTCTCGGGAGCCGATGATGTGGCTGGGGTGGGAGGAGGGGGTCGAATGACCCGGACGACCCCGAGGCTTCGTCATGGGTAAACATTCGATACCCCACTCAATCGACCCCATATTGTTCTTATACACGTTTCTTCGTAGATCTTTTCAAGACTTGGGAAGCTGCACCGATTTATCTAAGATAGAGCAGATGCCGATCATGCTGATCGTAATACGAGCTTTATCAGCTCAGTCTTATTTGCTGTCCGTATTCACCTCTACCTATCAAACGGATATAATGTTTGATAATCTTGTACACATATTGACATGGCTTAGAAGATTTTCTAGTTCATTCTCAGACAGATCAGCGTTCTTATAATAAATGTTACGACCCGCCCGCAGCCTGCTTTAAGATTGACCTTTATCCTTAACGGATTTGAAAGATACAAATCCCGATCTATTTAAACAGATTAAGTAGTAAGAATACGTAGATTTAGTGTTGGAATACATGTTCGAGCAGCATGCGTGTCATTTATCTTATAGTATCTCGTGGATGCTTTAGGTGGCCTGCGTGAGATACGACATTGTTATTCATGGATGGTATTCTCCAATCATACCTAACATGAGCCTTCTCTCCAGTGGCGGCGCCAGAACATTTATTGGGGGAATTAAACAAATTGTATGTATAAGTATGTACCACCTATAGTGTGTACCGCCTAAGCGTGCGCCACAACGGCGTGGGGTCCAGGGCTCGCTCAAGGGCCCTTGTTGGGGGCCAGGGCGGAGCATTTTTTTTTCCGTGGTTGAGGTGGCAGGAAATTGCTTAAAAATCATATCAAATATACACCAGAACCACCTTGCCACAGTGGATGGGAGGCAGGACATAGGATAGGTCACCTTTGGGGAAGGGCCGGGTGCAAGAAACCATTTCTCGATGACAAGCAGAATAATTATACTAGTAATTGAGTTTTCATCAAACGTTGCTGCTAATCGGAGAAATATTCAATTTTCGGGAAATATTCATTTTCAGGAAATTTTCTTCAATTTTCAGGAAGTTCCAAATAATTATATCAATTTTTTTTTCAATTTTATGTTAACAATTCACTTCTGAAATGAGAAAAAAAGAAGCATGAAACTGGGAAGTTGAAATCCTCTCAGGGCACGGGTGGGGGGAGGCAGTTGGACCCGCTTCCCATGTCTC
>JAIGNY010002546.1:60000-180000 GCA_020152595.1 Chiridota heheva | reverse complement strand
GTGTGTCATACGACTCCGCCGAGTCCAGTTTTTTCCAGTTAACATTTATCAAAAACTTTGTAATCTACTTGTGACAGAGGATGAAAAACAATGAATTTTCCCACACAATTTTTTATTTATTTATCCCTAACTGCCCAATTCCACGTCATAAATGTGCTCATTCGGACCTGAAAATTATTAGATTATTATACTGTGAAATTACAAATTTGCAACCAATTTCGGTGGGAACATTCAATATGTTGATGTATTTTCAAAAGATGTCAACCTGCCTAAATTGCTTCTTATGGTGTCACTCTAGTATATCTTTACTTTCGTAACTTCGTATTCGATTTGTTTTATCCTAGCCCGGATGCAGAACTATTTTACAGAGCAATTTCGTTTTTTGTTTTTGTTTTGAAAAATAGTTTATAAATCACGCTCTCCTTTGTCGGTCAACCATTCTATTGCACCTTTAATCGTTTATGAAAATATGTTTCATGTAGCGTGAAATTTGCCAGACATAATCGCATGAAATTATGGAATTATTTTACTTCGAAACATTTACAATTTTAGCTGATAGAAAACTAGAAAGAAAAAAAAACACCTCCTGCTGTTTCTTTGAATAGTCGAATGTTTTCAAAGTGAAAGCCGCGCTAATGTATGAGATGATGACACATAATTTCAATGGATCAAGTTTGTGATCAAGTTTGTCTGACAGACAGACAAGACTTACATATTTTAATTGAAAATGACTTTTTTGAAATTATACTCCTCAAAACATACAGAGGTCGGGAGGCAGGAATGTCTGTTTATTCACAAAATAAAGTTAAACGAATTGTGCACTTCACTGAATGACTGATGGCTGTATACCAGATGTAAGAGAACGTATACCACAGTTGGTTTGGTTATTAAATGTTTCGTATATATGTGTCATTTTGATACCACATTCTCAGATATTGTCGTCATGTTTTCATCTCTTAATATTGTCATTTCCCTTCATCTGGATTTATATAGAGGGAATATAACTCATATTAAGTCATGGGGAGGGAGCTATAATTGCCTAACCTCTTAGAAAATAACAAGATAATATTAACTGATTAAGAGAAATCCCAGTTTCTCGTTTAACAGTTTTGGCGCTACGGGGGCATTATCCCCCACGAGATTGCTTTACCCCCACTTCCCCTGTCGTTTAGTTAGGAGTCTACATGACCATGAAAATTAAAGGTTTATATGGGCACGTTATAATTTTTACTATGTATATAGAATTAGTTCATTCATAATAAGAACAAGAGAATTGTCCTTCCTAGGTGCTCGTCTGGTAGTCTACATGACATTGAAAATTAAAGGTCTATATAGGCATGTAATAATTGTCATTATTTATTATGAACTTGGTTTATGCTTCATTAGAATAAGGGAATTGTCCCTCCCAGGTACCCGTCTGGTATTCTGCATGACATTGAAATTAAAGTTCTATATAGGCATGTAATAATTGTCATTATTTATTATGATCTTAGTTTCTGCTTCATTAGAATAAGGGAATTGTCCTTCCCATGTACCCGTCTGGTAATCTGCATGACATTGAAAATTAAAGGTTTATATAGGCATGTAATAATTGTCATTATTTATTATGAACTTGGTTTATGCTTCATTAGAATAAGGGAATTGTCCTTTCCAGGTGCCCGTCTGGTAGTCTACATGACATTGAAAATTAAAGGTCTATATAGGCATGTAATAATGAACAAGGGAATTGTCCTTCCCATGTACCCGTCTGGTAGTCTACATGACATTGGAAATTAAAGGTCTATAAAGGCATGTAATAATTATCATTATTTATTATGAACTTGGTTTATGCTTCATTACAATAAATCAATAATTGAATTGTCCTTCCCAGGTGCCCGTCTGGTAGTCTACATGACCTTGGAAATTAAAGGACTATATAGACATGTAATGATTGTCATTATTTATTATGAACTTGGTTTATGCTTCATTACAATAATTCAATAATTGAATTGTCCTTCCCATGTGCCCGTCTGGTGGTCTACATGACCTTTGAAATTAAAGGTCTATATCTGTATATAGGCATGTAATAGTTGTCATTATTTATTATTAACTTGGTTAATGCTTCAATAGAATAAGGGAATTGTCCTTCACATGTGCCCGTCTGGTAGTCTACATGACATTGGAAATTGAAGGTTTATATAGGCATGTAATAATTGTCAATATTTATTATTAACTTGGTTTATGCTTTATTAGAATAAGGGAATTGTCCTTCCCAGGTGCCCGTCTGGTAGTCTACATGACATTGATTTTTAAAGGTTTATATAGGCATGTAATAATTGTCATTTTTTATTATGAACTTGGTTTATGCTTCATTAGTATAAGGGAATTGCCCTTCTCATGTGCCCGTCTGGTAGTCTACATGACCTTGGAAATTAAAGGTCTATGTAGGCATGTAATAATTGTCATTATTTATTATGAACTTGCTTTATGCTTCATTAGAATAAGGTAATTGTCCTTCCCATGTACCCGTCTGGTAGTCTACATGACATTGGAAAGTAAAGGTCTATATAGGCATGTAATAATTGTCATTATTTATTATTAACTTGGTTAATGCTTCATGGAATTGTCCTTCCCAGGTGCCCGTCTAGACATTGGAAATTAAAGGACTATATAGGCATGTAATAATTGTCATTATTTATTATGAACTTAGTTTATGCTACATTAGAATAAGGGAATTGTCCTTCCCAGGTGCCCGTGTGGTAGTCAACATGACCTTGGAAATTAAAGGTCTATATAGGCATGTAATAATTGTCATTATTTATTGTGAATTGGTTGATGCTTCATTAGAATAAGGGAATTGTCCATCCCAGGTTCCCTAGTAGTAGTCTACTAATCTACATGACCTTGGAAATTAAAGGATTATATAGGCATGTAATAATTGTCATTATTTATTATGAACTTGGTTGATGCTTCATTAGAATAAGGGAATTGTCATTCCTAGGTGCCCGTCTGGTAGTCTACATGACCTTTGAAATTAAAGGTCTATATTGGCATGTAATAATTTTGATCATGTATCGGGACTTTCTTCCGCACTAAAGGTTATGTTGCCCCTCCCCACATATTTTGGACTCGTATGTTTCTGGTATGTAAACACATAACAGACATACAGACGGAGTAAAACATAAGGTTTGTCTTTTCGTATTCCAGTTTCAGAGTATAGGACAGAAATTGTAAAAGACAAATTTGGAGCACGCCTAAAACAAACAAAGGTTGAATCCATATAGTCTTACATATATATTTGGGTAAACCCATGATAATACGCCATCGTTCCATGTATAGTTTATTTATTTCAGGAACAATGTAGGAAGGAAATTACTGTCGTATTATGTATTCAAACTTGGTAGTCCAACTTGAGCGGTTGTAATAGTTTTCATAACATGAACGATACCATGTAGATGATGATATGTTATTTCCTAGCATAATAATAATTACTGCCTTGCAGGATGTAACGACTCCATAAAGTTCAAGCTGTACACAGATGTAAACCCTTGTGTTGCAGAACTGCCATTTTGAGATACTTTTAGTTTATGCATGTGCATCTTATAGCTATGGTGATCCAAGATACGGGGGATGGTCCACCGAATGCATGGTTTTGTTGGTGAAATGGGGGTTGGGTTCTGTGGTGAATACAAGGGTTGGCACCCGGGCACTTGTCTCCCTCCCCCAAAAGAATTACGCCCTATGAACGCCAGTTACGTCTGTAAGGTAGACTGGGGTAAAATACCCCACTTGGATTGAGTGAAAAAAGCATGGCAAAAGCCGTACGTCACTTTCGTCTTCTTTTTTTTTTTTTTTTAAATTTAGAAAGCCGCAAGGTGAGCCGATCCCCCCCCCCCTCTAAACACCGTTGTCAGTATATTCTGTCAAGAGTTTGCTCTTTGAAAAGCCATTCAGTAAATCGGGTGCATTTACATGGCCGCTTCACCGACCCTAGTCTTTCAAAATCTACATGGTGTATACGAGATTAAAAAAGGTCCTTTTGAGGTTAGATGCAAAATCGGTCCCGGGAGCCAAGTCAATACTAAGATATCCCAAGACTTTAGCTGATGTTAAGTCGGTCCAGGGACTGGAATTGACTCAGTAGAGTCAGACTCATTCCAGTCAGACTCAGTCCAAGGACGAAACAATGTCGTACCCAGCGGCGTTACCCTGGGTGGTATAAGGGGATTGGAAGTTACCCCCACACACACACACACTTTTCTTTTCTTTTTTAAAGTTTTTAAGATTCTTATTTTGTGATTTAGTCTATATTATTACATGCTTAAAGTTTGCTTAAGTTATGCCACGTAGGCCTGAATAGTATAATGTTAACCCTTCTCTTTAAATGCATATACCTTGATAGTCGGCTACAAAAAGGTATGCGAGTTTTACCCCCTCCCTCTTCTCTCCCCCTCCCCTCCCCCTCCCTCTTCTCTCCCCCTCCCCCTCCCTCTTCTCTCCCCTTCCCCTCCCTCTTCTCTCCCCCTCCCCCTCCCACCACCACCACTCATTTTACCCTGGCCGCACGCCGCTGGTCCCATGCATGGATATATTATTTGTAATAGCTACCGGTACATGGTCGTACTGCCTGTTGTATCATGACCGACCCTGTGCTGTATCACTATCAGACCAAGGATATGTTATTTCCCAAACAACAGATCCTGATCAGACGAAAAGGATTATATATTTTTAACCAGACAACCTAATCTTCACCAAAGTTTTGTCGATACCCTGAAGCATTTTCATGTTTTTTCAAATAACTTCAAATCCAAGCATATTTGCATTGTCGCGGTGATTCATCGGGATTAAAGATGTATAAACGTGTTGAGGCAAAATGAGGAAATTCCTTTGAAATCTACGAAACAAGCAAACAGTCTCATTAGAATCGGCTGGAAATTGACTGTTACGGCTTGTTAAATGCAATGCCCAAATAAGCGTGTTTTAGCTGACAAACAAACAGTCTCATTAGAATCGGCTGGAAATTGACTATTTTACGGCTTGTTAAATGCAATGCCTGAATAAGGGTGTTTTAGCTGACGTCATGAGGTCGCATGATTTGTTGGCCCTTTTATCGAGCAAGAACACTGTCGTCTGCTGTACACTTAATTTGACTTACAAAAGTTTGCATGTTGTTATATAAGATTGTTTCTGTAAAATGATTATGCCGGAATCTTGCTGTGCCGTCGGTTGCACTATTAGACGTGTGCGGGGGAGTAAAAAGACGTTTTCTTGATTTCCATCTGATTCTGATCGACGTTCGAAGTGGGTTTCTGCTGTACGACGCAACGACTTTTAACCTACGGTTCACACCAGAATTTGCAGGGTATGCAGGCTTTGTCTGCGTATAGCAACAATCAGATGGCGTTCACGTAAAGATTAAATCTTCGTATACCCGGTGAATATATCAAACGTACGGAAAATATGAAGTAAAGTCGGAAGCGAACAAAAAACTACAATCAGTAAAATTCGCTGAACTGGTAGTTAGGTAAGCATGCAGTATGTTTGTTGTGTGATGTGACTGAGCTGCGTGAAGACGCGTGACACGCAATGATGCTTGTCCTGCAAAATTGCTTCCAGACGAGTTATGAGTCACGTGATGAAATCCCTCTATTATTTATTCAAATCTAATATGACCAAGCAGAATCCTCTAATTGTAATGTAAAACCTCCGTCAGCCCGTCACAATTCTTTGGAAAAGAGTCATATTTTCACCATCTATCCTTAAGTGTTCAGCCCTATATATTTCACTCACAATGTTCCGCCGCCCCTATTAGTTAGATGTTATTTTGCCTGACAAGAAAGCGAAAAACAATTAAGGTGATGGTGATCAGAAATTTCATAAATTAAATGTAAAATGTTACTCGTTGTTACATGATTATTTCGTACAATTGTAAACTGCATTATGGAAATTCGGTCAAGATGTATCTTTCTCCCTCCCAAGCTCTCACCCTTTAAAATTTAGGTTGTGGTGCAAGTGACTATTAATCACTACGTACAATGATACAAAATTGAATCTTGTGACATGTCTGAAGAATGCAGATTTCATACTGACATGAGTGATGTTGGGTTAGAGAAGAGACAAAAACAACCCTTTTTTTTTTGTTTCAACATGTTAAAGGAGCTTTCGATCAAAACGTGAGGGAGTTTTTTTTCTCTCGCTCGTTCACACAGAGATGTACCAGAACCAGCATTCCAAGTTCTGGCGGAAACCGAAACTCAAAGCAAGTTCCGGCCGGATATTGTGGCCGGAACCAAAACTTTCCGTCAAGCATTTTTATCCGTGAAAACAATATGCATATTTGGAAACATAGTTTCAGCAGTTCCTAGACATGTGCAGTAGATGAAACATGAGCTAAATTGTTTTCAAATCTAAAAAAAAAGCAATAAAGTTGCAAACAAATTAAATAAATATCAGTTAAATCAGTTAAAAATCATTGACAATTTTTAACAGCAGTTTTAAATCCCAATTTGCATATTTCATGCAAATTTTGTGATGTATTACAGGGTAACCTTGACATTTTCTTTTGTAAAACCTCTGATCTACATCATAGTATAGCAAGGTTTAACGTTCCGAAAGCATCCAGTGCTGGATATTATTTTTTCTAAGTTCCGGTTCCGGCCAGAACCTAATGTAAATGTTGCACCGGAACCGAAACTCATTCTATGAGGTGGTGCAGCAAATTCTGACCAAACATTTTGAAGCCTTTGCCATACTGTCATATCCCAAATCAGGAATTCTTAGTCCCACCATTTAAGTGAATGAGATTTAGGGAAGAAATTTGAAGAATTACATAAAGTCATACAATTTTTGCATCTAACATTGAGCAGCCACAACTCAAAACTGAAAGTGCTGTCAAAATACAAATTCAAAAACCCTCAAAGTTTGGGGTTCTTGCTTTGTCCTTTCTGTAGCTGATGCACTGCAGTTTTAGACATGGCAATTAAAATTTTGAGCATGGAATATGTACTGTTGTGGAAAATATATCATAATAAATAATTTGTGAAGTTTCGGTTCCGGTGCAACATTTACCCTAGGTTCTGGCCGGACCCGGAACTTCAACTCATACATTTTAATACTGAGGTCTGTTAAGGCAAATGATAAAATGTGCCACCCCCCCATCCCCTTCCCCCCTTCCATATCAAATACTTTCCTACGCCACTGCGTGCAAGGAAAGTGTATTAGAATACTCTAGAGAGAGACTCATGAAACTAACCTCGCACTTCGGCCGAGTGTTACTAGCAGATTGTGGGTGTCCTTAGCAGATTGTGGGTGTCCCTAGCAGATTGTGGGTGTCCCTAGCAAAGTGTGGGTGTTCCTAGCAGAGTGTGGGTGTCCATAGCAGAGTGTGGGTGTCCCTAGCAGATTGTGGGTGTCCCTAGCAGATTGTGGGTGTCCCTAGCAGAGTGTGGGTGTCCCTAGCAGAGTGTGGGTGTCCCTAGCAGATTGTTGGTGTCCCTAGCAGATTGTGGGTGTCCCTAGCAGAGTGTGGGTGTCCCTAGCAGATTATGGGTGTCCCTAGCAGAGTGTGGGTGTCCCTAGCAGATTGTGGGTGTCCCTAGCAGAGTGCGGGTGTCTCTAGCAGAGTGTGGGTGTCCCTAGCAGATTGTGGGTGTCCCTAGCAGAGTGTGGGTGTCCCTAGCAGAATGTGGGTGTCCATAGCAGAGTGTGGGTGTCCCTAGCAGATTGTGGGTGTCCCTAGCAGATTGTGGGTGTCCCTAGCAGAGTGTGGGTGTCCCTAGCAGAGTGTGCGTGTACCTAGCAGAGTGTGGGTGTCCCTAGCAGAGTGTGGGTGTCTCTAGCAGATTGTGGGTGTCCCTAGCAGAGTGTGGGTGTCCCTAGCAGAGTGTGGGTGTCCCTAGCAGAGTGTGGGTGTCCCTAGCAGAGTGTGGGTGTCCATAGCAGAGTGTGGGTGTCCCTAGCAGAGTGTGGGTGACCCTAGCAGATTGTGGGTGTCCCTAGCAGATTGTGGGTGTCCATAGCAGATTATGGGTGTCCCTAGCAGATTGTGGGTGTCCCTAGCAGAGTGTGGGTGTCCCTAGCAGACTGTGGGTGTCCCTAGCAGAGTGTGGGTGTCCCTAGCAGACTGTGGGTGTCCCTAGCAGAGTGTGGGTGTCCCTAGCAGAGTGTGGTTGTCCCTAGCAGAGTGTGGGTGTCCCTAGCCGAGTGTGGGTGTCCCTAGCCGAGTGTGGGTGTCCCTAGCAGAGTGTGGGTGTCCATAGCAGATTATGGGTGTCCCTAGCAGATTGTGGGTGTCCCTAGCAGATTGTGGGTGTCCCAACTTGAGATGAATTTTTGAAAATAACAATTTCATGTTTTATGCCAACTTTACTTTTTTCGTTATCATGAATGGTTATATTGGTTCAGTGATTAAAAACAGTTTCGCCATATGTGAGATTAGGTCATTTCTTTCAAAACAAAACTTTTATTTTACAAACAAGAACGGTGTGTTTCGGGGTCACGGCAAGGGTTCTGTATGCTATAGTGACTGAGTGACAGAAATTTGTAGCTTGTATGTTTATCACCTTTTTCATCAACATGATTATATATACTATATATCGGTTTACAAATATCAAGATAAGGATTTAATTTAGTACCTCTGATAGATGGGGATATTAACTTTCCCACCAGAATCCGCCCCATACTGAAGGTGTTCGCCCACCAGTCAATAGTCCGAAGGTTCAATAGTTTGAAATAAAGGCCCACTAGTCTGAAGGCCAGGTAGTCCGAATGTTCAATAGTCCTAAGCAGAAGGTTCAATAGTCTGAAGGCTATAGGATTAGGCTTAGAGTTATCATCCTTTGTACCTTCGGACTATTGGGCCTTCGGGCTATTTTATAACCTTAGGACTTATTGAACCTTCAGACTATAAGATTTTCGGCCTATTGGATCTTTTCTTTCAGACAATTCAACCTTCGGATTTTTGGGCCTTCGAGCCAGTGGACTGGCATTATACTAAAGGGAATATACAGAATTTTAACTCAAGTATTTCTTCAATTTGCTGTTCTACGGGCCCTCAATTCTGCCTTCAGGAGATGTTTAAGTTAAAAGTTATGTATTGTTTGTGTAGAAACGATTGAAATCAGACTAGTTGTAACGTCACATTCTCAGATTCCTCCCCCCCAAAAAGTTATATATGCATATTTTGCCCTATGTTTTTGTAGCTTAACTATAACATAATTGGATGTGTCAGGAAATAAGTAGAACAGAATCTGGTATTATTATTTACCACCTCATGAAAATTTGAAGAAAAATAATTAGAATATTAAAATAAAAAAAAGTGTAATCAATTTTTTGTTAACAATACATTAGCAATTGCAAATAAAGTGAGGATGAGGGCGCCAACATTCCACAGTAGACGTACTACACTAGTCATTCCTACACAGATAAGATATAACTTTAAACTTGAATATCTCCTTAACGGAATAAGATATCGAAGTAGTTTCTTCACCATTTAGTTTCTTGTTCGCTTTTATGACCACTAAACCATGTAAGCTAATCATTTAACTCCGAGGCCCTGCACTGTTTGCAGGAAGTATGGAAGCCAACATGATAAGTCCTGGTGGAGGGTTGCAAAGTTCAAATTGTATCCATTGGCGACGCCAGAAAAATTTTGCTGAGGGAAGAGGGACAGCTATCTGTGCTAAAATCTACATGCGGAACGGAAAGACGTATATGTAAATAGCATTAGCTGTACCATTTAGAAATGGCAACTCCCTGGCTGTACCAAGTTTTTCCATTCACATAGTTTTCATTGGAGGATATAGCCTAGGACAAGGGAAATGCTTTCTCGGTAGAATGGGGCAATATCTTGCCTCTCCAGTAGCCCCTCCGCTGGCTACATCGATAATTAAAATGAGGCCCATTTTCAAAAGGCACACCAGCGCCGTCCTAAACCATGATCAGACCAAGTAAAATGCAAACGGAGAATAGTAAACTCTCTCGACCGAGTCAGACCATGGACAGACACATATATACACTCGAAGCGCAGTCTTAAAATGAACACCATTACAGTTTTAGGGGCCTAATATGGGCGCTGTTTCAATGTAAATGCAGTGCCAAATGCGTCCCAAATTTAACCTTGCAGCCTTTGAAATACATTATGACTTCTATTTAAACCCTTTGTATAGAAATCCTCAGTTCGATTGCTGAATTTCAATTTGTGCATATAAACTCATAAAGCTTAGAGATTGAAATAAGTTATGAAAAGTACAATATAGCAGGGTCGGATTGAAGCATGGGCCACATGGGCACGTGCTCAGGGCCCCACAAACAAGTTCCCTCCTGTGACGCCTGGTTCACTGTTCAAAATTGGAACATACATACAGACATAGGGCTCTCCAAACATTATGACAAAAACATAGGCTAGTGATTGACTCTAGTTTTGGTGTGACATCAATCTTCCTCACCAGGTGTGATTTTTCTTCCCCACTGCCGCCGTCAAATTTCAGCATTTTGAATCATTATTTACAATATTATTATCATTGTCTTTTTTATAGGGTTGTCTTGCATTTTTGCTGTAGCTATGCTATAAAATTATGATATGCAGTGGCGTATCACTGGGTCCAGAGGCTCTTCGACGGTTGCTTAGATAGGCCCCTTTTCTGATCGCCTTCCCCGATGCGAGGTCCCCTTTCACTAGCTTCGTCGGTTGCTAAGATGGGGCTCCTTTTCTGACCGTCTTCCCCTATGTGGGGTCCCCTTTCATGGACCGTTCGGTTGCTAAGATGGGCACCTTCTTATCGCCGTCCATGAAGTCATCAGGTGCTTGAATGCTTGAGAGAGTTATTGTATGAATGTGATTATGTTAAGTTATATTGTATTTTTACAGGTGAAAATGTTCTGAAAGGGCCCCAGATTGATAAAACTGGTCGTGCAATATAGTATAACAATTTCTCTTACTCGTAAGGGTTTTCCTTATATCTTCTAAATCCTCTCCCAATTATTTCATTTCAAGGAATATTCCCATGGCTTTTTGTAATATTCCCATGTTGTTGTTTTTTTTGTAATATTCCCATGGTTTTTTTTGTAATATTCCTATGGTTATTTGTAATATTCCCATGGTTATTTGTAATATTCCCATTTCTTTGTAATATTCCAATGTTTTTTTTTAATAGAATTTCATTTGAAATAGCATACTCTTAGAGTAGAGTGAATGTGGTACAAAAAATCAGCTTGATATCATATTCCGTTCAGGAGATATGGATTTTTAAAGATTTCCTTATTGCATTTTGAAGATTTCTCAATTGCATTTTAAAGTTTTTGTACAGTATGATGAATTAATTAGTGTTTGATGATGTCAGAGAGGCAATTCCATTGCAAATGTGTATGTATTTCTTTGAACCTTAATTGGTTGTTTCTGTATGATTAGAAACAATTTTCCAAAAGTTATTGAAGTAGGATATATTTGGCGATGTATATAAATACCTAACTTTCATTAATTTATTTTTCTAGCAGGTTTTATTAATTAAAAAAAAGAATGATAGATTTTAATGAAGTACATCAACTTTGTGTGAGAATGTGCTGCTGTGATGTCATACTGAGTCTTTCCTATTCGGCTATTGGCATTTTTTGTGAACCTAAAGAATTTTTGTAGATAAAAATCTGACTTTTGGTGTAAAATAGTGATAGACATAGAGATAATTGCCTGGTTACATCAAAATATCATTCCCCGCAGATCGCACCACATTTTCAGGGCTGGTAGATCATCCCTAGCGCGAAATTACAAATCAGTTTGAAGAAGAACAAAAATTGCCAAGTTGAGCTAAAACAAGAAAAGCCTAATTGTAATCTAGTCACGAAAGTTCCAAATTTTGAAAGGAGGGGTAAATTGTACACTGAAAAGCAAACAAATGTTATTGTTATTACTGCAATATGCAAAATATCACGTGGTGTGAACGAGGCATCACTTCACACCACGTGAACTGATACCTCAGTTCACGTGGAGATATCACGTGAACCACGTCAGCACGTGGAGATTTTTACCTCTGTCAAGGAATTATTAGAGCAGGGGAAGGGCAGAAATGGAGGGGTAATCTGTTTTAGGTTGAGATCTGTCAAGACTTGAATCTGTTTATAGTTGAAACTTTTCAATGGAATGTACTTAACAATGAGTTCATGCCCTGAATAGAAATCAAAACAATATATTTACTGGAATAAGACAGATCAGATCAAGTCGTTTCTGGTATCAAAGAGAATCAAAACAATAGGCTTCTTACATGAAAGGAAAATGATGGAATGAAATCTTGGCTGAATAAAACTCAAACAATGAATGCTTAGCCTGAATACAATTGAAAACAATGATCAAAGGGTAGATCCTAAAGTGTTTAGAATGAAATCCCTCAATAGGTAAATCTAGCTCCTTTGTAAACCTCTGCAACTGGTTAAAAGCCTAATCTGCAAAATGGTAATCCAACTAATTAGTTGGTGATAAGGAGGAGGGTAATTATAATTACCCCAATCCATCAAATGGTAGTGAGCAGATGAAAGGTTTATTAACCTCTCGCCAACGAAATTGGCGAAGAGGGGGATATAGCGTCTTCATACTGTTCATCCGTCCGACCATCCACGTTGTTCAGTTGCTGTGAACAAAAGATTGCAGTTATAACAGAAAGATTTCAGGTATGGAACAAGATTTCTGCGCTTGGAATTGAATTCCATCTATTTTGTTGCTCACATGAAAAAATTATATAATGGAGACTTTTGGCATTAAAAGAACTTGCAACATTCCTAACATACATACCAATTAAAATTGCTGTCTGGCATGATAAGTCAAACAATCTGACAATAAAACCTTTCGCCTCAAAAGTATTTGAAAGTAGGTGTTTTGGGCATGAAAAGAAATATAAACAATAGCACTGGCTTGAATGTAGAAGAAACTTGAAATACTTATGATAATCTCGAATCTGCAATGACTTTTCATTTTTATTTGGTAGACAGATAACCATTAAAACAACTGTCTGGCATGAAAAGTCTAACATGACAATAAAGCCTTTTGCGTCAAAAAGAAATTGAAATGAGGTATTTTGGGCATGAAAAGAAATATAAACAGTGCTGGCTCGAACGTAGAAGAAACTTGAAATACTTATGATAATCTCGAATCTGCAATGACTTTTCATTCTGATTTGGTAGACAGATTTGCCCTATCTGATTTATATAGAAAAATATCAAGTTGAGTTTATTATTAAGGGGAGTATCAGATTTCAGGTAAGGGGGTTAGGTTTTTCTGTTTATTTTGATAATTAGGAGAGAGCTGTGGCTGTGGTGAGGAAAGGTTAGAGTGAAGGTTGGGAAGATGCGTGGTGGTACATTAGTACAGTTGGTAGGGTGGAAAAAAGTGAGTAGGTGAGTGGATGATGGATAGGTGAGTGGAGGATAGTGAGTGCAGGGAGTTGCCATTTAGAACTCCCTGGTGAGTGGAGGATGGGTAAGTGCGTGGAGGGTGGGTAGATGAGTCGAGGATATGTGTGTGGGTAGGTGAGTGGAGGATGGATATGTGAGTGGAGGATGGGTAGGTGAGTGGAGGATGGGTAGGTGAGTGGAGGATGGGTAGGTGAGTGGAGGATGGATAAGTGAGTGGAGGGTGGAAAGATGAGTGGATATAATCGGTATATGTAGGATGGTAGTACAGGGTATTTGTTTTTGTAGGGATAGACGTGTTTAACGATGGGCAGGTAGATGGATGAGGAATAGGAGTAGGAATGTTGAGTTAAAGTTGGCATGACGATTGGTAGATGGAGGAATTGGGATGACATGCTGGATCGAGAGATGGTGGAATGGAAAGTAGGACAATTTGGGTAGCATGCGGGACAAGGTGGGATGGCATGTGGAACAAGGTGGATGAGGTATGTGGGACAGGGTGGGATATGGCACAGGGTGGGATATGGCACAGGTGGGATAGCATGTGGCACAAGATAGGATGGCACGTGGAACTTGAGGTTGGATGTCATCCGGATTTCAGGTAGGGTGGCGTGGATGTTCAGAGGGTGGAAGGTGTGTTATCATCGGCGAGAGGATTTGTGTCGTTTTGTAAACACTATACACACATTTAAAGGCACAAATGTGGACATATGAAGAGCATAGACACAAACAGAGTTGTTTTGTACGCTTCCCCTCCCCACATACCCACAAGCTTTCTGCAGCTGCTCTGGTTGACCTAATTTTCTGGCTTCTGTCCGGGAAGAGAATGCTATAGCCTTCCGCAGACATCAGTCATGCCCACCAAAATTGAGACGGAAAAGATGCATGATTTCTTGCCTTTGATCATGGAGCTATTAATAGCTCCATGTTTAGAAGTTTGAGTGAATTATAGACTTCGCACACATTAGGGGCACATGTTAGGGTAAAGAAACACGCAGTGCAGTTCGTATTGTGGCCACAGATGTTTGACTCACCACATATGAAAACCACCTGAATACTTTCGAAACAAAACCACAGACTTGTGAGATTCATTGCAAAATATGAGGGCTCCACCGCACAATTTGTTCAGAGCTCCTAAATCAATGTCAATGTTATTTTCCCATTAAAAGGTGGTGTTAGTATCAACATACATCCCATTGGGGAAGCATTATAACCCACAAGACCCCGCAGGGAATGCATAACCTTTGACCTCGCTCTTTGTATTTGTTGCGCATCCTTAGAAAACCAACAGCTTAAATTGTTACCCGACGGATATTTCTGGTTCCCATTGAAAGCCATATAGCTTTAAGGGATATGGGATAAGACCGGCTGCTATTCGTTTGCTGGATCCGACGAGTTAAAGAAAAAGGAGAGTTGGATTTGAGAAACTTTAACATTTAATTACGAATTCCTAAAACTATAAACCGTGAGCAGAGACGTAGGAATGGGGAAGGGGAGGGGGGGGGGGAAGCTGGCAAACATTTTCCGAAAAAATCCCACACATGACAACAGGGCTGCATGGGTAAATGGGCGGAAGGGTGCCTGCAGTGGCGGCGCTACTTGGATTTCCCCATCACGAGATCGCCCCCCCCACTTTCCCCAGAAAATGTAAAGTGTCATATTTTGCCCGATTTATATCTTTTGCCCCTCATGAGACAAAATTGCCCCTCTCTTTCCCCCACCCCATGACCAAAATCATGGCGCCACCACTGGGTGCCTGTGTGAGCTGGTACCTGGCAATAATAGGTTGCAAAGGAGGTGGGGTATTTTTCTCTCCAATCTTTAGACCGTTGGCCAGTTATTCAAAATTTGACGTAATTAGGTAACCGACAGAACCTTCCGAGGGAGGGGGATTATTCTTGATGATAGGGGAACTGCATCGCCGTGCTGATGGCGAAACTTTGTTTTGGTGAATTGTTGTCGAATTGTAGCTCCTTGGTTGAAAAACGTCCTCAGTCCTGTCACCACCCTTAATGACTTAAGTCATATGGTGAGCTGTTCTGGGGGAGTTCTCAATGACAAATTCTATTGCTGCTTCTTGCGAGGTTTTTCAGACGACAAGACTGCCTCTGGTGCATAATACCCTGCGAACTCTTAGTTAACGAAAAACATCACAATAATTGAGAAGTATAAGATCTTTGTTTAGGAATGTTTAATCTGCATACATACATGACATATGTTCTAGTCTATCACGTCGATAGACAGATCATTGCCTCAAACCGTATGCATGGAAAGTACAACTACATGTTACCCTACACCCCACAAGGGACATAGTGTAACAATTTACATTTCGAAATGTGCAGCACATGGAATTATTTACAGCTATTAAGCTTGAGGGGTTTTAAGTTTTAATCTGGTGGCACAATATTAGCGAACCAAGGAAACAGTTGATCTTACGGGGAGTTGTGGAAACTTCCTTTCTTTGGGAAACCGCTTTGTGCATACTTACGACACGGCATATATTCGATTTGTGTATAGGAATACGGAGAAACCGTGTGACAAGGCACCGTCTGTTGGCATTTTTGCTATGTGTCTGCACTCTGAAACGTTAATGTAAGTAATTTCTTTGGTACACCTATTATTTCTTAGGAATAGTTTGCGAAAATGTAGCTTTCATCCATTTTAGATTAATCAGGGACCATTTGCATTTGAAATCACAAAATGGTGACCTGCAGTCTAAAGCGTTAAAATCACCCACATATAAGGGGATTTCCAAGCTTTAAGCATTTGCAACTTCCTCTGTAAACCCAAGTTAGCATTACCAAAATTCATGAGGTACAAAGGGGCCAAGTGTGTTCGTTGTGAGGCTCCTTATTTTAACTCGGGGAAAATGTTCGAGTTTAAAGAGTGACATTTATACCAGAAATGACAAAAGGAATTATAAGGTTCCACTCCACCTCTCCCCCTCCCCATTCAAGCTTTCGTTCCTCGCCGATAGGATACAGTTGCAAAATGGCAACTCCCTGGTTGATCATACTTTAGATCTCCCCCAGAAATGGTATGCGTGTGTGTATGGTGACCCTACTCACTCGGTCATGCAACACCAAGAAGGTACTGCCATGGTTGTGACATTGATGAAATATCACTTGTACAATCTTTCCATCCCTATTATACCTAAGTAGGCTGCCAATCCAGGCCACAGATATACCTTGCCGTTAGAATTAGGCAACCTCTTCTCGAAACGCCCGAAGCAATGATTTTCCATTTTGTTGATGCTATAGAAATGTAGCCCAAGTAAAATGAAATTATGAACTAAATATTGACCTAGCTCAATACAATCAACGTGCATATATATATATATATATATATATATATATATATATATATATATATATATATATATATATATATATATATATATATATGTATATGTATATGTATATATATATATATATATATATATATATATATATATATATATATATATATATATATATATATATATATATATATATATATATATATATATATATATATATATACATATATATACATATATATACATATATATATATATATATATATATATATATATATATATATATATATATATATATATATATATATATATATATATATATATATATACATATACATATATATATATATATATATATACATATATATATACATATATATATATATATATATATACATATATATATATACATATATATATATTTATATATATATATATATTTATATATATATATATATATATATATATATATATATATATATATATATATATATATATATATATATATATATATATATATATATATATTAAATATTATGATGCGTTCTGCTTCGTCACGTATTCTTGGACTTGAAATTGAGGGGTCGACCCACAAAATATATTAATTAAGCCACATGTATATTACAAAGCTTCACGCTGGGGTGTTTGCGCCCACGGGTCTGGTCTGTCAGATTTATTCTTGTAAAATGAAACAAATCGTTTTTATTGGTGTCATCAGAATTTCAGCATTGGTTAGTATCTTGGGAGTGTCTCATGTAGCTTTCACAGCAGAATGAAAATTGGTGACATTTGATTCTATATTTGCCTTACGTTTAAGGTTTTGGCTGAGGTATTGTGTAACCGACATATTTGCACGTACCATACCGAAAGCGTATTGGCTTCATATAGAATTATACCAACGAATGTCAATCTGTACAGCTGTACGAACAAACTGATGAATTACTTCAAAACATTTTTTTTTCTCCAAATTTTCAAAATGAAAACCAAGCTGCCAAGTGAATATAGAACTTGTTGTCAAATTGCTATTTCAAAGGCCGGCCCATATGCGTGTTAACATCTGAACGTGCACAACGTGAAGATAAAACTTACAGTACAATCCAACGTTTCTGATTGGTCAAATTATTTACACAATCACCGACGAGCCAGTCAATTACCGACGCGGAAGTGACGTTCTAGTTTATCTCGGATTTATTGGTACGGTGATGAGTTAAGCCAATTTCTTGAGACGAGATTCTGAAATTGGTATTACTCAACCTTTTACAACTTTGTTACTGGAATGACTGATTTTGCTGTTCCACTGGCATTTCCTGACCAACTACTTAGCTACCCAATCTACTCGATCAACTTACTTTAATAATATGCCATTAACATTGTTCATCCAAATGTCTTCACTGTACCACTGATAATACTCAAACAACTGATTTAACTGTTGCGGTTCACATTAATGCTCTTATCTTCTTTTGATGTGCCACTCGCCTTTATTCATCTGTTTACCCAACTCTTTTAACTTTTATCGATGTTTTACTGATTCAACCAATTGTGTTGCTCTGCAAGTCGCATTGCTCAGTCAACTCTTTTAACCATGTAGTGACATTGTTAGGTCAACTTAACTGCTGGATATTACTAAACTAACTTATTAGCTTTGCCTCCCTTGTTACTATTCTGATTCTTGTAACAATGCAAATTACTTGACTCAACCAACGGATTTAGTTGTGGCACTGATATTACTCAACAAACTCATTAGCTGTACCTCTCCTATTACTATTCCGACTCTTTTAGCAATGCCACTGACTAAACTCAACACAACGGATTTAACTGTGGCACTAACATTACTCAACCGACTAAACATCTCGCTCTACTGTCCCAACTTTTTGAACAATGCCACTGACATGACTCAACGAACGGATTTAGCTGTGGCTCTGAAAATGAGTCAACCAACTGATTTAGCTATACCGCTGCCACTACTCAAGATTCCAAGTCTTTTAACAATGCCGCTGACTTGATTTAACCAACGGATTTAGCTGCTGCACTGACATTATTCAATCAACTGTTTTAGCTATATCTCTCGCTTTTCTCTTCCAATTCTTTTAACAATGCCAATGGCTTGTCTCAACCAACGGATTTTGCTGTGGCACTAATATTAAAGAGGGAGGTTAGTCTCATCATTTAACGGTAAAATTGGGGGACGCGATATTTTGACGTCACTTCCGGTTGTGGATCGGATCCGATTTACTGTCTGTTTGTACATGAGTTAAAAGAGAATTCCATGGTTTGTACAGCCAGACACTAGCATGTGCGTTGTGTGCGCCGAGTTACATACACAGCGCATTACGTTACTGTGACAAGAAACTGTTTTTCTTTTTTTTTCAATGCGTTTGTCAGAAAGCGAAAGTGAAATATTAGTATTATGATACTACAATAATAGTCACCAAATGAAAATTAGTAAGAAGAAGAAGAAAAAAAAAAGGAAGAGGAAAGCAAGAGTCGCAAAAACGATTATACCGGGGCTCGAGCTCACGACTGTTGATAAGAAAAAAAAACTGTTTCCGATGGCGCAAAAGTCGCAATAAACGATTCTACCGGGGCTCGAACTCACGACTGTTGATAAGAAAAAAAAAAAAAAAACTGCCTCCGATCGCCGTAACCAACTGGGCTAACTCGTGTAGTGATCTTTAAGGCGTTTTAAATAACTATATACCTTGCAATACGAGACAACGAATCGCGCAGCAAAATTTCAACCAATCAACAAAATTGAAAAGAATTCTAAATATTGTGCACATATGACGATTTCGCCTCTTTAATCAACCAACTGATTTAGCTATACCGCTCCCATTACTCGGACTGCAACTCTTTTAACAATGCCAATGGCTTGACTCACCCAGTGGATTTAGCTGTGGCACTGACATTACTCAACGAACTGATTTGGGCTCGTTCAGTCATTGGCAGTTGGCTGTGCCGCTCACATTTCTTATCCAATTCTTTTAACTATGCCACTGACCTGATTAAAAAAAACAGACTTAGCTGTTATACTCGCATTAATCATCCATCTCTTTTACATGTTTTTAGCTGTGCTTCTGATACGACTCGGCCAATTATTGCAGGTGTCATGAAAGATTAAACTGTCCATCTTAGTTTTGAACCTATTGAAGATACCTTACTGCCTGACAAATGTTAAACTAGCTTCCTAATGTTTGACACTCAGTCTATACGCCACATTCGATGTCAAAGTAAAGGAAAATCTCATTTTATCATTTTAAAAATCTCGAATTATTCCCTTTTGGTAATCAAGCTCATGCGGTATAGACCTGGTGAAGTTACACAACAGGTGACCTTTCTGGTTTCTGCCTTATGTCACAAAGTGACATGAAACCGTCACCTCTATCAGTCTATACGGTTATATTTCAGTGGTTGTGTTGTTAAAGGATTAGTTTAGTGGTCAAGCAAGTTTATCTTATATGAAAGAGGACTTAAAAAGAAACAAAATGGTAAAGAAAGCATTCAAAAATCTTATTCCGTTATGGAGATAATCAAGTTTAAAGTTTGGTATCAACTGTGTAGAAACGACTGAAATGAGACTAGTTGCGATGTCACAGCCTCAGATTCCTCAGAATCTTTATGTATTTTAAAGAAAGTAAATTGAATTTTGTTCACTATTTAGATTATTTTTCCTCAAAACTTTCCTCAGGTGCATTATAAATACCCTTCCTAGATTCAGTTTTACTACTTTTTTGACATATCCCATGGTTTTCAAGCAGAATCGCAGGACAAACTATGATAGAATACATAAAGACTTTGAGGAATCTGATGCTATGACATCACAACTAGTCTGATTTTAATCGTTTCTACACAAATGATACCAAACTTTAAACTTAAATATCTCCTTAACTGCTTATGAAGATTAATGAATGCTTCCTTCACCATTTTGTTTCTTTTGAAGTCCTCTTTCATATAAGATAAACATGCTTGACCACTGAACTAATCCTTTAACATAATTTCCTTATTGTTATTTGCAAGTTAATGAAGCTGGGGAAATAATGGTGCCAGTTATGATCAGGGTTATGATGATGTTACTACGGGTGGTGGCTATGATGATTCGACAGCGCTGGCAGCGATTATACTTAATCATATTGATTATTATCATAATGATGATGGGCGATGACGGTGATAACAATACGGTGACGGTGATGGTGGTTCCAAAATATTGTTTTTTATTATGAATCAATGATTTACATACCGTAATTAACGTATTAAGCGCCCTGCTCTAATAAGCGCCCACCCAACATTCTTTGCCTGATAACATAACTAATTTGATTAATTTAAAGACTTACAATAAATTTGGTTAAATTAGTTGCTTATTTTGTGTCTGAAGCACACGATGTTTTTGTGGTGGTTATTGTGGGGGTAGTATATAGAAACAAGTTCACACAAAGCAGTTAAAATAGCACACTGTACGCCGCTCCGGTGCATGGGCGCTTAATAGGTAGAAACTTCGGGCCTAAAAAAAGTGGTGCAATTCTAATTTTGTAAGCGCCGTGGGCGCTTATTACCAGATTACCGCGGATACGGTAATAGTTTTTGTCATTGTTTTCGTCAACTTTTCAAGCAAATTACTCGCGTTCTCTTGAGTCGTGACTAATAGTTTTGCGACGCTTTCCGTTCAGTTATTTCTTGGTTTCTTCACATGATAATGCCCACGTTTTGATAACAATCACAATACAAAAGAACGCCGGTAGCAACGTGAATTTGTAGTTCGACCTCTCATAACGTTTAATAGTTAAATTATGTTTAATGTCGTCATAATTTGTGGATTATTTTGATTTCACGGATATTTTCGTTTCCTCGGCATAATCCCATTGTGTGGGAAATATGATTTGTTATTGATGCGGACATTTACTAAGGAAAAGAGGTGTATTATATTTATTTGAACATTTAATAGATACAAAAACAGGAATAGCGACTTTCAAATTGGAAAAAAATACATGTTTTGTTTGTGTGTGTGGGGTAGGGTACCGCTTTCCTATCCATAAATCCAATCCATTAACTGAATAAGGTCCTTGTATGAGCTAATATAAATTATGCATTTTTGATGTCTTTTTTTATTTTCTATTTATTTTATTTTATTCTTTTATTAAGTGCTAAATGATCGCTCACAGTTTCGCAATAAAAATAATCACTGACACTAAAAAACGGTCGGATAATTGATTGGATCATAGTAAGTAATTGAATCACAGTATAACATACCGTGTGAGGGTTTTCTGAAGGAGTCAAGTTCTATAATTGTGGTACGATCATACGATGTACAATATGTGTAGCAGTTCCTACCATGAAATCCATGCGTCAACGTGGAGATAAGAGGCCATTTCACTGTGGGGGACCTGACTTTCTCGGTCAAGTTTGACGTCATATTTTCTGATATTGATCAGAGTTGTAGTCACACCCGCGTCTCGTATTTGATCAGAATGAAATTCAGCATTGATGCACCCCTGGATCCGGGAGTTACAAATCACTGATTGGATTAGGAAATTTCCACATGGAATTGGAATTACACTGGTACACCCAGTTATTTTAAACAATGGACATCTTTCTTTGACTGTATACTTACTTCCGTCCTCAATGCTTATATAGCGCAGAATCCCAGGGTTCTCTGCACTTTACAGAACAAAACAAAAACTCCAAACAAAAATAATCCAACAATGAGGTAAAAACGAGAAATTAAAACAGATGAACACAAAACAGTTAATATTGAAGACTGTCTATTATTTATGATCATATTTCCATTTGTACCTTTGTTTTTCTGTACAATGTGCATGTATTATTTTGAAAAAAAGCCGGAGGCCTAATCAAAGAAGTAAATAAACTGTTAAACTGTTACTATACATGCTGGAATTCTTTCTCGAAGAGAAAAGTCTTCAGGTGTTTTTTTAAACTCGTCAATAGAGGGACTGTTTCTGATTTTAAAGGGTTATGCATTCCACAGGGGGCGGCATGATATAAAGCTTGGTTCCCTCCTTTCTTTTTTGAAGGAAAAGTAACTAGTGTGAGTTTGTCAGTTAAGGATCTCAAACATGCCAAAGGTCGGTTGGGATGATAAATTGTGAATTTGTCTTGAAGATAAGATGGTGTAAGCTTGTGAAAACATTTGAAGATGTACATCAGAAGGCGAAAATATAGAAGGCGTATACATATATACCGTACGAAGAAACTTCACGGAAGAAAAACATCTTAATTAAAAGAATGATATTTGGATAGGGGTCGATTCTAAGGAAAAGTGTGCCCTTCCTGGCGTTCTTTTTGGGCGGTTCTCACAATGAACGGGCAAGCGCCCATGCAACATCACATTAGGTCGATCAATTCTTGCATCAAAGGCTGAGAGGCTGTCAGGTTTTGGGCGAATTTCGATTTTTTTTGCCAACTGGCCAATGGGGAAGTTTTGGCTCTTGTAGGTTGTCTAGTCTTATTGCAAACCGAAAAAATCTTAACCTCTATAGGCCAAATCATGTGTAATTGGGCAAACGGGTTATGGTGGGGTACGTTCCTGAGCTCTTCCCACCAAAAGTGAAAAACAAAACAAAGATGGGATTGCGGTAATGATGTTTGTGGATGTCATTTGACTGCGCTCTATTTTACCCTACCAGCCCAACTGCCACGAGCGTGTTCTCACATGAGTTCGAGCAGTAACGAGCTCGCGATCAAACCCACTGCAGGCGATCAGATCCGCCGTTTCTTTTATCATGAGTACGCTCACCGGATCTGATCATAGTCACTTGATCTTGATCTTAGTCGAGAGTAGGATTATGATCCGGAGCAGGCGCCGATGAGTTTCTCAAAAACGTGCGTCATATCATTGACCATGCGATCAAGTTGGTTTCGCAATATCCTTATATAACTTGTTTATTTCGCTTGAATAGTGTTAGCCATCTCAGTTACTTTTCGCGGGTTTTTCAATAACCCACATTTTCATTCTGATCAGATCGCCTGCAGTGGGTCTGATCATTCACTAATCTGATCAGGGAGTTGGTCTCTCTGATATGGTCAGGGAGTTGGTTTCTTTGATCTGATCAGGGAGTTGGTCTCTCTGATTTGATCAGGGAGTTGGTCTCCATGTTCTGAACAGGGAGTTGGTCTCTCTGATCTGATCAGTGAGCTGATCGCGAGCTCGCACTCAGTGTAATAATTGTTTTTTCTACAATCATGGAGCTTATTTATCGTCGCGGGATCATGGTGTGGAGATAAGTGAGAACACGGCCATTTTAAGCTCTAAATCTATAGAAAATCATCTATTTATGAATGAAGTTGATCGCGTAAAAGAGTCATTGTTTTTTCTTCAAACAAAAAGCAGAAGGTGGAAATGTTCTGCGTGTCTTCTTTGTCGTTCGTAAATATTTTCTCTACCGGAGAATAATCAAATAATTTGTGAGACAAAAACTTGTGCTGTGTGATGAGGGATCTTTCATCCTGTAATTGTTTCTGTGCACTGAATAATGTCTGGTCACGTTCGACCTCTGTTACACTTTTATGTAAGTCTGGTTTGTGGAAAGTGTGTTATGACCATAACAAGTTGCTAAGCCACGTACGTGAAGTTAGACTTTTTCCAAAGGGAAAGACATTGGAATTTCCTGAACTACAATGTGACCCATAATATAAGTTCTTATGCATACAACATACTTACCTGCTATCAATATTTCATAAGGCTATCAGGTCTCGACCTCATTGTAAACCGCTGAAAGAATTATCAACTCCACCACCCTTGACTAATTCCCGCTTTATATCTCCAGTAAAACTTCAGTGTCACAGTCTAGTTCTGATACGCACGGACAAGTCAACTGTAGTAGCGTATATAAACAAGGAGGGACTCGGTCCCCAGACCTATGTTACCTAACATGGGATCTGTTCAAATGGTACATAGACCGGAATGTAGTGCTACGAACAATTCATATTCCGGGGAAGACTGGATACACGTTATCTCAATCAGGTTTTTGCCAAGCTGGAGATAGATTTGTTTACCACTCGATACAACAGACAGCTCCCAGTCTATGTGTCACAGGTGCCGGATCCGGCAGCCCTAGGGGTAGATGCCCTGTCTCTTCCATGGCAGGGGATGTTCGCATATGCTTTTCCCCCAGCCATCCTAATCCAAAAAGTCCTGCAAAAGAAAAGGACAGAGGATGGTGTGGTAGTTCCAATTGCTCCTTATTCAGTTCGGGAGATTCCCCTCTTCGGGAGAAAAAATATTTTTCCCCGAAGAGGGAAAAACCTTAGTAAATTATGTAATTTCCGGGTTTCCATTTACTAGTGCTTTGACATACGGCTTTTGATTAGCTTATGTGCGGTCATTGTATGTGCGAAATGACCTTGTGTGCATACCTGTTTGTGCAGTAGACATTCCCTTTCCTGTTTGGTACTGGATGGTGTCTGCGTTACTTCGATAATCCCCAGCGGAAACAGGCCAGAATTTGTAAGTTTGTTATTAAATATCTCTTAAACGGCGTGGTTGATGTCCAGCTGGGAACCGGATGATTTGTAGATTAATAAGTATAGATTTTGAAAATGCACAAATAAAATTGACCTACTTGGCTATAACATTTCTAGGACCTATACAAGTTCTGTGCCATAGCGTTACGCTGTTTCGTTAGAGACATAATGGGTAATCTTCAAAATGGCATGAGATTTTCTCCTCTTAGGGGGAAAATGATTTTCTCCTGAGAGGAGGGAGAATCTCCTGTTATTGGCCAAGACAGTCTTGGTTCCCAGGAATATTGGAGTTGTTGATGGGAGTCACCAGTGAGAGTTCCAGTAGTGTACAACCTACTATCTCAGAACATGGGTCGAGGACGCTTAAAAACAATAGTTTTTGAGATTGTTGATATTTTAACGTATCTTTTTAAAGTTAAGAAGTTAGCGGTTAAAGGAATATTCCCATGTTATTGTTGCTTTTTTTGTAATCATCATAAGAAAGATAACAATTTAGTACAAAAATCATGTTGATATGTTATTCCTACCAGGAGATATTCATATTTTAAGGTTCACAAAAAATGTCAATAAACGAATAGGAAACGGCTCATATGACATCACAGAAACACATTCTCCCACAAAGTTTATGTCTTTCATTAAACTCTATCAACCCTTTGTATTAGGAAAACCTGCTGGAAAAATAAATCGATAAAAGTGGTATTTAAATACATTGCCAAATATACCCTACTTCAATAACTTTTGGAAAATTGTTTCTAATCATACCGAAATAACCAATTAATGTTCACAGAAATACATTAACATTTGCAATGGAATTGTTTCTGTCAAACACGAATTCATCATACTTTGCAAAAACTTAAAAATGCAATTGGGAAATTTTTAAAAAGCCATATCTCCTGAACGGAATATGATATCAACCTGATTTTTGTACCAAATTGGCTCTAGAAGTATTCTCTTTCAAATAAGATTTTACAAAAAACCATGGGAATATTTCTTTAAAACCACAATAAGTTACAGGGCCGCCATTAGTATAGGGAGAAGATGTAAACCCTGCACAACCACAGGACTTGGATAGGTTGGTGAACAGGTTTCATTTAGAGAGGCCGCCAAATAGAAATTCATTCCACCTATAGTCCCTAGTTTTGAATAAACTTGTAGGGACCCCATTTGAACCTATAAAAAGCGTGAACTTGAAATGGCTAACCTGGAAAGCAAGTGTTTTTACTGGCCGCAGCTTCTGCAAAGAACAATTCAATTAATTACTTGGGCCAATCTATTTTCCTGCTTTATTTGGATGAAGGTTCTGCGGTAGAAGGAGGCGAAGTATGGTGTTCAGGTAGGGCTCAACATTTTTATTTGGCTGCTACTAGAACACTCAGAACTTTCGTAAACTGATAAAAGAACTCTTTGTAACATACCAGGTTGGTGATAAGAAGCGTGCTTCAATGGACACTATTTCCAGGTGGGTTAAGGACATGCAAGAACTTGTTAGGTATTCAGGTAGTGTTACTCAGGATGTTCAGATGCAGAAGTGAAAAGTGTTGGAAAAAGAGCCCATGATGTTCGAGCGCTTTAAACATCTTGGGCAGTTTTTAATGGGGATTCTTTACCAGAAATTCTTGAGCAGAAATCATGGAGGTAGCCTCATGGAAGTCAAACATCTCCTTCAGCTCCTTCTATCTGAAGGATGTTGCTGGTAACCATGACAATTTTGCAAGAGCAGCCTTGGGGCGCTCAACTCTGTTCAGATTGGTTCAACAAGCTTTGATTTTCCAGGTGCTTATCATGTTTTTAGATTTCAAAAGGGCACTTTCTCAAAAAAAAAAAAGGATTTTCGGTAAAAACATATGAAACATTTCTGCGATTTTGTATTTAAATACATGAACTAAAATACCAGAAAGGGGGTGTCAGGGAGTGCACGTGATACAAAACAGGCTCATTTTGATAGTCTGACAACATTTACACAAGTTTGTTGTAAATTATTGAAAACCTTTTTTTTAGACAACCCATAATTTTTAAAGAGTGACGATAAACCTAACCATGTACAAACGTAAACAATAAACATATTTCCACATGCGTTTTCATGATTTGTATATGGTGTATTATAGCGCTCTTTGACATGAATTTTAACTTGTATAATTCATTTCTAACTATGCGTTGTGACATACATTTTTGGCCCCTAGAGCATCCGGGAGTTTCGCCCCCTGGAACCCTACAGGGGCTTTGCCCATGGACCCAACCAGAGGCCCTTGAGCGGGCCTTTGGACCCCACCCCGACAAGCCAAGCGCTTTGCGTTTTGACTTTGTGTTTTGTAAATGGTGTATTATAGCTGTTTTTTGACATGAATTTTAACATGTATAATACACCTTCTTACTATGCGTTGTGAGAGGTTTCCGCCCTTAAAATGTTAATTTTGCGAGAGCTTCTGGGGGCTTCGCCCCCTGGACCTCTACCGGGGCTTCGCCCCTGGACCCTACGCCGACAAGTCGAGCGCTTTGCGCTTTGATTTTGTGTTTTGTATATGGTGTATTATATCTCTCTTTTTACATGAATGTTGACTTGTATAATTCTTCTGTTCTTACTATGCGTTGTGATCTACTTTTTTCCCCTTGAAACGTCCATTTTGCGAGAGCTTCCCTGGACCCCCCGCCGACAAGTCAAGCGCTTTGAATTTGTGTTTTGTATATGGTGTATTATAGCTCTCTTTGACATGAATTTTGACTTAATACACCTTCTTACTATGCGTTTTGACCTACTTTTTCCCCCTTGAAATGTCAATTTTGCGAGAGCTTCCGGGGGCTTCGCCTCATGGACAACTATCGGGGCTTCGCCTCTGGATCCCACCAGTGGTCCGCTTAAGCGGGCCCCAGGACACTACGCCGACAATTCGAGCGCTTTGCGCTCGAAGTGTCACCTCAACTACACCACTAAATATCGTGTCGGTTCAATTAATCCCCTGCCCCCCATATGAAAATCCTGGCTACGCCACTGAGTTGGAGTATTTTGTTGTTTTTGCTGCCCCCCCCCTCCCCTTCCTCCTCCTTTGAGCTATCAATTCGTAGCCTTAAGCAATATTGATTACAGTTAAGTATGTTGCGTGCAGGAGAATCATCTTTCCAAATTGAAAGACTCTTAGACTCACACCCACCTCCCCACGGGAGCGTTTTTTTTTATAGTTTTTCCGCCTTTATTTTTACTGGAGATATATTGCAGGAATACGTCGAGGGTGATAGAGCTTATAATTTTATCAGCAGTTTACAGTGAGGTCGAGACCTGACTGCCTCATAGCCTAAGTGATATTGATAGCAGGTAAGTATGTTTGTGCTAGGAGAAGAGTCTTTCAATTTGGAAAGAGGATTCTCTTAGTTCCCCGAATCATGAAGCTAACAAATTCCGACCTGTTTTTCCGGCTGCAAATTGTTGAACAACAAATTGTGCAACATTTTTCCGATTTTGTATTAAATTTCCGACGGGAAGACATTTGTCCCGCTCCCTTCAGCTTTGCTAATGAAGAATGCACGACAGTATAATGTCAACAAACATCAAATATAAACTTACAAGGTAATGAAGAATGCACGACAGTATAATGTCAACAAACATCAAATATAAACTTACAAGGTAATGAAGAATGCAAGACAGTATAATGTCAACAAACATCAAATATAAACTTACAAGGTAATGAAGAATGCAAGACAGTATAATGTCAACAAACATCAAATATAAACTTACAAGGTAATGAAGAATGCAAGACAGTATAATGTCAACAAACATCAAATATAAACTTACGCTAATGAAGAATGCAAGACAGTATAATGTCAACAAACATCAAATATAAACTTACAAGGTAATGGGGTGCAGGTAGATTATAATATTTCATATGCTTATAGCCATTTTACACTTAAATGAGTTTCACACATTAACTGTAGAGAAAAACAGCAAGTAACATTCTTTAACTTAAAGCGATGCTTTCTGGAGTTTACTGACCAGACATATGCATATCTGATTGAAGTATTTCGTGAAGCTACGGGGAATAACCCTCTAGAGGTAACATATCCATGGTCTGAACGGTCAGACGGTAATTCTGTGCCATTTCCCTGCAAATAAGAGGTGGAATTTGCTTTGTCTTTTAAGAATTATCTTCTCTGTGGGATTCGCTGTCTAAAAGTGAACAAATGGGTCCTCAAAGGTGCCTGCACCCGATGCTTAGATTTGTTCTTGTCTTGAATTTCCAGGTTTGTTTCTGGTATGATGTATCCTTTGTTAGACCGTGGCATACTCGCTGACTGCATCTTCTACAGTTCTAGCACACTGAGTGTAATAAAAACACATGTATAATTGCCAGATTTGGAAAAGAGTCACCTGGCTACGATAAAAAGCAAATGCAAAAACATCAGAAGCTGTTGGTGGTGGTTTTGATATAATATTTCCACCCACGTTTTCACATTCCTAGACCAGGGAAGTTGCTACGTACGTCCATGATTAAACGAAATCACCTGTAAAATGCAGAGATAAATTGAGTGAGTTATAGTTTAGACACCTGCCATATTGACCAATTTAAGTCTCTTCATAACAATGAAATAATACAACCTGTTTTTATAATCATTAGCTGCTAATAGCAAGATGACGTTATAGGTTTGGGCTACTATCAGACCTGGGACGTAAAACTTAACATCTCACTATATTCAGATCTTAGTTGAAGAAAATCATTATATCTATTTGTTTTGTATTCTTATCTTTGCCATAGAAAGGTACTTGGTCGAAATGACATTTAACTTGTAAGAAAACCTCTGACACTCTGTCAGTCTGTTGTGCCACCAAACATTGGATTTAAACAAATAGCGAAGAAAGACAAAATGACGAAAAAAGCGTTCAAAAATCGTATTCCGTTAAGGAGATATTTATGTTTAAAGAAGTTCAGGAGATTCTCCTCTTCAGGAAAAAAATATTTTTCCCGAAGAGGGGAAAATCTCAGACGCCATTTTGAAGATTACCCATGATGCCTCTAACGAAACAGCGTAACGCTATGGCACATAACTTGTTTGTGTTTTAGAAATTTTATACCCAAGTAGGTCACTTTTATTTGTGCATTTTCAAAATCTATACTTATTAGGCCTTATCTACAAATTATCCTGTTTCCAAATAGACATCCACCACACCGTTTAAGAGATATTTAATGACAAACTGACAAATTCTGGCCTGTTTTTGCTGGGGATTATCGAAGTAACGCAGATATTATCCAGTATCAAACATAAAAGAGAATGTCCATTGCACAAACAGGTGTGCACACAAGGCAGCCTAGTCACTACGCACATACAACTGTACAATGACCGCACATAAGCTAATTAAAAACCGTAGGTCAAAGCACTTGTAAATAATTTTACATAATTTACATGGGTTTTCCCTCGGGGATTTTTTCTTTTTCTCTCTTGAATAGGGGAGATTTCCGAACTGTTTAAGCTCTCGTCTTATCTGTGTAGAAGTGACTGG
Organism: Chiridota heheva; assembly: GCA_020152595.1. Taxonomy (NCBI): domain Eukaryota; kingdom Metazoa; phylum Echinodermata; class Holothuroidea; order Apodida; family Chiridotidae; genus Chiridota; species Chiridota heheva. The sequence goes on along the minus strand of JAIGNY010002546.1, from coordinate 149,371 downwards.
TGTATTAAGTCTACTATGGAAAGTTGGCGTCTTCATCACATTCTTAACGATAATGTTAATGTATTTTAAAGGAAGTTTTTTTTTAAATTTGTTCACTATTAAAATTATTTTTCCAGGAACTTTCTGCAGGTGGTATATTATAAATACCCTTCCTAGATTCAGTTTTACTATTTGACATATCTCATGTTTTTGAGACACAAAATCGCAGGACAAAATATGTTAGAATACATCAAGACTTTGAGGAATCTCAGGCTATATATGACATCACAAATAGTCTGATTGCAATCGTTCCTATACAAATTATACCAAACTTTAAACTTAGATATCTCCTTAACGGAATAAGATTTTTGAATGAGATTCTTTAAAACTGTCTTTATTATTTTGTTTCTTATAAAGTCCTCTTTCATATAAGTTAGACTTGCTTGACCCCTCAACTAATCCTTTAATAAACCACATGTGTGTCGGTTGCAGCCCCATTGTGAAGGCGAGTATGTGCCTCATTTAGTCCTACTATTGTCAATGTTCATCTCGACCTTCGTTTGGGCAGCTGGTGGAGGGGGTTTCCAAAAGTATGTAGTAACTTTAGAATATGAATATTGTTTCATATTCCTATGAAACAATTATTGGTATAAGTGGGGTAGACATTTCAGCAGGGGCAAAAAATAGAATTTTCTAGTACTGATTCCATAAAGGTTTGTACACTATTTCAAGAGGAAAATAGATCATTCATTTTATTTCTGGCCTGCAAGAATAGAACCAATTAACCTCCCCAATTAACTGTTTTATGAAGTAGTTTTCTATTTTTACGATTGCCAAAGTTTCTTAAACTGTCAACTTGCAAACTCGCCTCTATAAGGGTGTTTCAGCTGACGGTATGAGATCACATGACTTTGTTTACATCGCCATGTTGTCGGGAACGAACACTGTCGTCTGCTGTATACTTAATTAAACTTACGTACATTTGCATCTTGTTATATGAGATTATTTTTGTAAGATGATTATGCGGGAATCTTGCTGTGCTGTTGGTTGCACTGATAGATGTGTGCGGGGGAGTAAAAAGACATAATTCTCGATTTGCATCTGATCCTGATCGACGTTCAAATAGGGATTCTGCTGTACGACGCGACGGCTTTCAACCTATGGTACACACTAGGATTTGCAGCGAACACTTTATATCAGGTATGTAGGCTTTGTCTGAGCATAACGAACAGTCAGCTGGCGTTAACGTTACACTTCGTGTACCCGGTAAATATATACAACTTTAGGAAGATATTAAATAAAATCGAAAGCGAACAAAAATTGTAATTAGTAGAATTCGCTGAACTGGTACAGGTAGTTTAGCATGTAATATGTTTGTTGTACGTTTGATGTGACTGGGTCGTGTGAAGACGAGTGAAAGTTGTACGTGTGATGTGACTAAGCCGTGTGAAAATGCAACTACGCAACCGCCTGCAAAATGGCTTCTAGATGAGTTAAGAGTCACGTGATGAAATCCCTTTATAGGCAAGCAAGTCTCTCCTAGCTGCCTAGGTTATGCAGCTAGCAATCTGTTCTTACGGACATTGCAAACATTTGGTTTTACTGTTTGACCAGGGAGCTGCTCCCTGGACGGACCAGGGATTTATAACCTGGTTGGACAATTTGCATTGATGTACTTAAGAAGTCTTTCACATGCGCGTCAGCTCGTAGCATGTACATGTTAATGAAAGAATCATAATATGGACAGATTCTTTCACATTACAACATGTGCCCGTCTGATCATTATGGAGTTGTCTGATAGCATTCGCAAGTAAAACACAGACGTTGGACCTTTTTGGTTTTATAATTTAGCTAACAAGAACCTTATGGGAAACTGGGTAATTCAATCGCGCCGTTCACAGTGGTGGAACAGTTGTCTACACACAGTTAATGGATACACGCCGCTATACAATACTTCGTTTAGCTAATTGGAACCCCATAGTTTCCGCCCATACTAAATTCCTGTCTGTTTTACGAGTATTATTTTTCATATGCAATCATATTTTCGGTGCTAAAATGACAAGTGTTTAGCTGTCTGAGATCTTTGCCTTCGAGTCACACATATATATATATATATATATATATATATATATATATATATATATATATATATATATATATATATATATATATATATATATATATATATATATATATATATATATATATATATATATATATATATATATATATATATATATATATAATATAAATATATATATAAATATAAATATATAAATATATTTAAATATATATACATATTTACATATATATATACATATATATATATATATATATATAGTTGAATTTAGTCATAGTGCAAGTTCGAAATATAATCCGTAAGTCTGTAACTAGAAGAGTTGTTCCCGTCATTGTTTGTTTTAAGGGATGGAGTCAATGTCATTCATATTCTTTGTTGCATCATGGAGGTAGAATAGCACTGCTAATGTAAGTTCATTATTGAGTTTGTTAAAATTTCTTTGTTTTAATTTTGACCATTTAAAGTGCTAAAGCACCCAAGGACTTTTTTATGTTGCGGTTTTATAAACTTCAGTGTTCTGTATATAGCTTGGTGTAGCTTTACAATTAGCGGTTGGTTTAAACTTGAGTGTTCGTATTGTCTGTTTCTTCTGGTAGTGAGTCGGTCAAAGTGTTGTAAGAGACTTTCATAAACATATATACCGCCCGTGCGTATACATGGTATACCATGCATCTGTAATAGACCTACGTTTAATTTTGTTATTAGACAAGTTGGTGTTTGAAATTTATTTTTAAAAATCCTCCACGTATTTATTGTGTACGTGTACAGGTGTATGTAACTGGGATAGGTTAATGTAGTATATAAACTGATAACTCCATTTAACTATATAAACAGGGTTGTGCTGCCATTCAGAATTCGAACACTTAAACAAAGAAAGAAGATGTAAGATTTTCATAGAAATTGCTGTCTTCATGTTTTTATCGATGATAGTTCATATGCGTGCAGAGAGCATATATATATATACATATATATATTATATATATATATATGTATATATATATGTAAATATATATAAAAAAATATATATATATGTATATATATATATACATATGTATATATATATATATATATATATATATGTATATATATATATATATATATATATATATATATATATATATATATATATATATATATATATATATATATATATATATATATATATATATATACACACACACCGTAACACACATACATATATAACCGGTTTGTCATAGACTTATTTAGTTTATGACACCTGCTGCACACGTTCATATACCTCTAATTTCAATAGATCATTAATTTACACGTAGACGTTCAACTTTTATCAGTTTTTATAGAACTGCAGTTAACCATGAACATAGTTAACCATATTGTCAAATTTGACTATTTTTTTTTTCTAGTGTAGGGCGGCTGATAGACGATAAGAAACGTCTCTGTCGATAACTTTCAAGACGTTGAGAAGCTTTTGTAAACCAACTTCATGCTACGACTTGGGTTTATTCAGCAGTGGTAGACCTATATCTTCTATTATTCTCACGCATCTTAATCAGTTTGTAAAGCTGGGATGTGTGTACCATATCTCGGGTTAAGCGCATTTATACACTTAAATGTGTGTAATTTCCATCATGAAATTGCACATGTATTGCAAAAGATTTACATCGGAATTTGTTTGGTAAGATAAGGACATGTTGCGCTAACTATATAGACAATTAATCCCAGTATATAATGGTTGCCTTCAACAGTCAAAACGGCTGGACACGGTGTTTATGACTATTGGTTTTCTATCAGTGGTTACAACTTCCGTCTTAAAAAGTCATTATCTCTTACTTATCTTAGGATGATTATTATCATTAACAAATATTGGTGTTTATCCACAAGGGACCGATTCGTAAACAATGGGTGTATATTCTTTTTAATAGCTCTGTGAGAAATGCAGCTCCCGACATAGGGAGATCTGAACTGCAAGCTCCTACGCCTTAATAACAATTTAAAGGATAAGTTCATGAGTCAAGCAAATCTATCTGACATGAAAGAGGACTTTAAAAGAAACAGATTGGTGAAAATAGCGTTAAGATATCTTATTTCGTTAGGGAGATATCTTAGTTTAAAGTTTGCTATCATTTGTGTAGAAACGCCTCAGTGAAATCAGACTAGTTGTGATGTCATAGCCTCAGATTCCTCAAAGTCTTTATGTATTTTATCATATTTTGTGGCTTAAATACCATGGGATATGTGAAAAAAGTATTAAAACAGTATCTAGGAAGGGTATTTATAATATAAGACCTGAAGAAAGTTAGGGGGAAATTAATTTAAATAGTGAAAAAATTAAATAAACTTTCTTTAAAGTACATTAATAATTGCTAAGAATGTGAGGATGAAGACGCCAACTTTCCATAGTCAGATAGTAGACTTAAACACCAGTCATTTATACACAGAAAAGACAGCTTTAAAATTGAAATGACTTGTCCTTCTCACTTTATCTTAATTAAAATAACCACACTATAAGGACTTCATCCATTGCTAATATGATATTCATCATCAACTTCCACAACAACTAAGGTTTTCAGAATAAAGAAAATAAAGAGGAAAAATCTTACCCGACCTGGTTATTTATCAGGTCGGGTTTGACTGTTTAAAACTTTAAGGAGCAGAACAACTAATGATTATTTCCTTAAGTGGCTAACATTTATGAACGCTTTCTTCACTTTTTTGTTTCTTTTAAAGTCCTGTCATATGAATAAGATGAACTTGCTTGACCAATAAACTCATCCTTTAAAGGTGTACGAACGTAGTAGCTCTAGCAACATTAGTTTACTTAAGCTACTTTAAAGGTCTACTTTATGTGGTAAAAATGACTAACCCCTTCCAAATGTAGAAAAGAGCAAAATTCCACATATAAGTGAAATTCAATTAACTCGTGGTACAATTGCTATTTTGTCTTAAAATTCATTAGCAATGTGAGTTTCGAATTGATTTCCACACTCGCTTTAAGCAGTTAAAAACTATAGCAAAGACAAAGCTTGTATAACAGGGATCGCGGAAATCCCCTAATTTTTTGCTGTGCAAAAAATATTTCAAAAAAACAAATATCCTGAGAGGATTTCACCTTCCAAGTTTCCCAGGTTGGAAGGTAAAATTGGGAAATTATTAACATCAAAAGTAAAACAATTGGTAAAATAAAGGATAATTTGATAAAATTATTTAAAATTTTTGTCAAATTTGTCAACAGATTTCTCGAAAATTTCTCGCTTATCCTCATGTGAAACGTGTCAACTCAACAGTAAGTTAATAGTAAGTTAATTAAAGAGTTATCATGGATTGATTCTCGGTCGTTTTAGCTTTTCGCAAAGGGTTATCCAATGAGTGGAATGGTTTGCCTGACCGGGTGGATAATTCTGTTTACAATTTTAATGTCAACATTCATTGATACATTCTTTACTAACACTGGGCGTCTTTGATTTTGTTTATTTTTTCTGTATTTTCTTTTGTGGTGGTATTAGTTTGGGCATTTTACAGTTTTATGGGGTGACTAACAATTCTTAGCCCGTCACCGTGTCATGTTATATATTATATTAACATAAAATTGAAACAATTGCTAAAATTAAAGGATAATTTGTTAAAATTATTTGAAATTCTGGTTATATTTGTCAACAAATTTCTCGAAAATTTTCCAAAAGATCCTCAAAATCGAAGAAAATTCCCCAAAATGAAGGAAATTTCCCGAAAATTAAAGACAATTATCAAACATGAACGAATTTCCCCTAAACTTGACAAATTGCTCCCCCAAATTCCAAGGTATTTACCTGCCCGAAAATGAACGAAATTTTCCAAAAATCGAAGAAAATTTCAGGAAAATGAAGGTAAAATTGAAGGAAAATTTGATATGATTATTTTAAAGTTTGGTCAAATTTGTCAAAAAATATCCCCAGAATTGAAAACTATTAAAAGTGAACAAAATTACCCGAAAATTGTCCCAAACAGGAGCGGATCCAAAGGGTGGGGGCGGGGGTGCATATAAATCCATACACCAATATGTTCCATTAATCATGTCAAAACTGCTCATAAAACACGTTATCACATCACCGCTAGTTTTGTTTGACTTGCACCCCCCTCCCCTCCTCCCAAACATATTATCCTGGCTCCGTTCCTGGTCCCAAAATAGCGAAATATTCCTAAAAGTGTCACACAATTCACCGAAGTTTTAAGGAAACTTCCCAAAAATGAACGAAACTTCCCAAAAATGAACGAAACTTCCCTAAAATCGAAGAAAATTTCCCAAAAATGAAGGTAAAATTAAAAGAAAATTTGGTAAGATAAAATTTTGTGTAATATTGTTTCAACAATTTTTTTCTTTCAAAATCTATGCAAATTACCTATAAATAAGGAAATTTCCCGAAAATTGGTCAATTTAGTCAATAAATTTTCCCAAAATTGACAAAAAATCCTAACAAATCGCACAAAATTACCTGTAAATGAAGACAATTTCCCCAAAATTGCCCCAAATATGAAATTTCCCTCAAATTGTTCAACAATTCACCGAAATTTTAAGGAAACTGCCCGAAAGTGAAGGGAATTTTCTGAAAAGCGAAGGAGATTATCCGATTAGTTTGTTAGTAGCAACATTAATCTGTCAATGCATGGAACTTACCGTACTTTACCTTCGCAACCCCCTCCTTCCCCTGAGAGGTGACCCTACCTAATACTGTGCACCAATATGGTTCGGAGTTAGTGTGCCGGTTTAATATGAATGTGAAGGCGCCTTTTATTTTCGTCATTTACCTCTTCAGCCTCCCCCTCACTTCAAAAATTGCACCGCGGTCCCTGTATAATGTTTATAAGTTCAGCTTGAACTTTCTAGCTTAACGGCTATGAAAAAATTATACGGAAAAAAGTCACTTTGAATATAAAAAAAAGTCACTTTGAATTTAAACAGAGAAAACAGTCTAAAATAGAGACACGCAAAGTTGGAGGTTTTTGTGGCAACTGTTTAAGTTTTGCTGTCAATGGTCATTATCTCAATGAGATACAGGAGCAAGCATATGTAGCCGTTGCTAAGGAACATTGTATCCAATAACATGTGACGTCATTTCATCCAAACAGGTGTGATACTGAATTACTGATGATGTCATGCAACCTATTTTCGATCGCATTATTTATATCGATATCGTATTGAGATGGAGTAAAAAGTATAGGCCAACCTCAGGGATGCTGACCGTTGACCCCGTGTCTGTTTCAGTTCTTTAATTTGACTGTGTTAAAGCATTTCATGTCAGAGGTCATGTTGATCACTCCGGTTTAAATGCGGCCAGTTTTTAATTCACAGCTACCTGTTTCTATATAGGTATTTAGTCGTGTAGATGAAATATTAGCTGAATTGCTTTGAAAGCTGTATATAACAAAAATCAAAAAATAATAATAATAATGATAATAATAATTATATGTATATATATATATATATATATATATATATATATATATATATATATATATATATATATATATATATATATATATATATATATATATATATATATATATATATATATATATATATATTGTATATTAGCAACAATTTCCATCAGAATCAGTTAGACATGGACCAATTTAATTTTGGGATGCTTATAGCAAAAAAAACTTATGTAGTCATGCTGGCATGTGTATGTGTGTCTGTGACAAATGTTTGTAAATACAATATCTCAAGAATCGTGCTGTATGTTGGTATATGAATGTGTTACGAGCTGTAGATGATAATAATAGGAACATTTATATAGCGCTTAATCCACACCTGGCGTATGCTCGAAGCGCTCCCTGTTGTTTGTGTTGCTGATGTCATGACTATTAATAAATAGGTTGGGTTAAATGTAATATTTTGTTAACAAACTTGTAAAACACGATATCTCAAGATCATTAAGGTGAAGTTACGTCATATTTGGGATATGCATGTGTTGGGCATGGTGTGTAGATGATCCCTGTTGTTTTTGGTGCTGATGTCTGAATATTGATTAGTAGGCGGGGCTAAATGTAAAATTATGTTAACATAGTTGTAAACATGATATCTCAAAGACAATAAGGTGGATTCATATTATTGAGATATGGATGTGTTGTGTCTGTAGAGGATCCTCATCTTTATTAGTGCTGATGTCATGAATCGTTTTTAGGTGAGACTAGATGTAAAATTTTGTTAACAAGCTTGTAAACACGATATATTACATAAACAGTCAGGTGGATATATGTCATAAGTGGTATATGGATTTGTCATGAATATTAATTAGAATAAGTTGGTATATGGATGTGTCATGAATATTAATTAGAATAGCTTGGGCTAAATTTAAATTTCTGTCAACAAGCTTGCAAACACGATATCTCAGTATCATTGAGGTGGACTTATGCTTTGCTTGGTATATTGATGTGTTGGGTCTGTAGATGATCCTATTGTGTGCTTGTTTTTTGCTGCTGATGTCATAAATATTAATGAGAAGGCGGGACTAACTGTAAAATGCTCATATATCCCTATTTCAGATTTGAAACTTGGTATGATGCAGATGCATCCTCTTGGTAAAAGCAAGGATGATAGAGGATCTCATACAATGTTGACTTCATAATTTTTCATGCTGGGCGGAGTCAAATATAATTTTCAGTAGTTGTTTTGATTGTGACCTTAGGGTATACAAGTGATCCTTTGCGGTTTTATTTTTACCTGAAGTTAAATGACTGCATTGATAAGGGTTTATGCGGTTTACGAAATTGTACTATATTTTCATGAGAGTGATATAATTGAGTCGCAGAATACCTCGGTATTGTATTTGTTCTGCACCCTTTTTCTATGGTGGCTTAATTCGAAAATTATGTCACTTTTTGCTTCTTAGTGTTCCCCGGCATAATGAAAATCCCCCTCCCTTGCCCACCCAACATAAACACCCTTCCCCCATTGGGATTGGGGCTTTAATACATTTGCACCTAAAGGATAGTAAGCGATTCTTACAGAATATAGGATCAGGAAGATTCCTGATAGGATCATACAACTGAGCATAATGACCGAGTTCAGTGTGTAACTCAATATGCACACATGTTGATAATCGTCGAACATGTTCCACGCATCATTGCGACACTATACATACCCCTTGGGTCACACCTGGCTTTCGTTTCTCAGGCAATTAGGTGCTACGATTCAACTGACGTTTCGCATAATTAATTACTATGAAACAAACACGATTTAAAGCAACTTGAGCTCCATCGTCATTAGTTTGTGTGGGACGAGAAAAAAGAGAGATCAAAGGCTGGCCCACTCGGTGGGTTCAAACGATAACTCATCACACTTTATTTTTACCTTGTGTGGAAATAAAAGAACATATCTCGCCTTTGAAAGATTTTGAAGATGCATGGAGCGGGGACGTCACATTTTGCGGACTTCATCAAAATTTCTTCAGTTTTAAGGAATCTTTCTGAAATCTGTATTTTGCATGTTTCGATAAACTTGAAATATCTGTGCGTACATGTGTTGTTCATGGAGTTGATATGGAGCCCATTATTCTAAGGCCAGATATTGTGTTAACATGCATGGACAGTAATATATAACAACAAAACACCCGTTACTGATTGGTCAGACACAAATACCGACAGCCAATCAATAACCGCCTCGGAAGTGATTATATAGCACACTGTAGCCTACACACACAATGCGTACAGTAATACGTACGTACTTAAAGGATTAGTTCAGTGGTCAAGTATGTCCATCTTACGTGAAAAAGGACTTCAAAAGAAACAAAATGGTGAAGAAATCGTTCCTAAATGTGATTCCGTTAAGGACATTTAAAAATTTAAAGGTCCGTCTTATTTGTGTAGAAATGACTGGTGTAGAAAGTATACTATGGAAAGTTGGCATCTTCATCCACACATTCCTAACAATTATTAATGTATTTTAAAGAAAGTTGAATTTTTTCACTATTTAAAGTACATGTCCTCGAACTTTCTTCAGGTGGTATATTATAAATACCCCTCCTAGATTCAGTTTTACTGCTTTTTTGACATAATCCTTGGTTTTTAAGCCACAAAATCGCAGGACAAAATATGATATAATACATAAAGATTTTGCAGAACCTAAGGCTATGACATCACGACTAGTCTGATTTCAGTTGTTTCTACACAAATGATACCTAATTTTAAACTTAGATATCTCCTTAACGGAATAAGATTTTTGAATACTTTCTTCACTAGTTTGTTTTCTTTGAAGTCCTCTTTAAAATAAGATGGACTTGCGTGACCACTGAACTAATTCTTTAATTAGAAACGATCCACAACCGGATGTGACGTGAACGATATGAACATCTCAATTTTACGAATTTGACTGAGGCGAGATTCCCCTTTAAGAAAAGACCGAGCGTAGGCCGATTCACTTGGTTGGTGCCACGTCACATCTGTGAGATGACGTCATTTTCTGGAGTGAAAACAAACCTTTGCGCGATACACGTGGGCAAGTCCATATGCGTTTACTGTGTGCGTTACGTATGGCATGTAAACAAACACAGCTGATCGCTTTGTTTTCACTCCAATGCTGGGTGAATGCGCGAGTTGCTATGCGGTCTGATGACCTCGGGTCACATTTCCGACCAAGTTAATTGTTTAGAGAGTTACGAGGGAATAATTATATTGAATTCTGAAGTGTTTTGTTTTCTCTTTTCCTTTTCCTCAACCGATCACATCATTTGGCAAGAAATATGCCTTCTTCATACGATGTGTTTATGGTGCTTACAAAAATACTACGTAAATAGTGTTTAAAGTAACACTCGACCACAGAAATATGATAGTGTATTATTCTAGGGTCCCTAGTACATTTGAATACACGAAAGTGTCACTTTCTCGGGCTTTGACATTTTTGAGTTTGCTAATTTTATTCTCAAAGGAGCACTATACCGAAAAGTGAGGGCGTATTTTTAGGGGTCCAAAAATCAAATGCTTATCTGGCATGTAACGGTATAGCTAACTTCTGGTTAAAATGAATATTCAAGTAACTTTTTCCCTCACGTCGTCTGTGGGCTATGGAGGCATGAAGATTTTGATCTTTTGTGGATAATATATCTGTGAAATTTGCAAAACAAGACGCCCTCACTTTTCGGTCCAGTGCTCCTTCAATTAATTTTGGACAAACCTACACCATTATTTGTCTGAATGGCTCGGTTTCCTTTGATGTAAAGTGATTGCATAGCCTTACTACATGCTTTAACCGGGGAGGAAATGACCTCAGGGTGCTTGATCTGCTAGTAGCAAACAGCATGTAGGCGTGTAGGATAGGGGCTCAAAAGTCTCAAACCTGAAATGAAGAGAATTTATTTACCCGGCGGAAAGGAAAAGTATCGTTCCATAGGTGAATGCCGCCTTGCTGGTAACGTCACTTCCGGTTTTAGAATTTCTTATTGAATGCGAGAAATCGATAACACATGTAGGTCCTTATGTCCGGTCTGAAGAATGTGTGATCGACAACATCGCAGCTTTTTGAGTGACGTAATCAGCTCGGCGGCGTTCACTTCTGAATGTATTTATGGGACGATACCCTTCCTTTGAATATTTATATTTTCCAACATTTTGTTTTATTTTCAGATGCGGATACTTCGTAGACAGCAATCTTTATGTCAAGTCCTACGTGGAAGAAGCGCCCTCAATATCAGATCCGGGACATTACTGTGTGTGTTTTTAATTTCAATGCTTTCATTGTTGAGTGCCCTCACTTGGCCACTAACCCAAAAAGTTCGTGTGCCCGAAAAGATAGAAGCTCCCATCCGGGGTCCTTTCATTTCAATAACTAACACGGAGGAGCAGCCTGACTTTATCAACCTCACTCGATACGAGCCTTTGAACGGCGGGAAAAGGAAACACACCCGAGCTGTTGCTGCTCGTGTGATTTACATCACAAGGGAAAATGGCGACCAATTGTACTTTCAAGAAAATTCCGTTAGTGCAATATCAAACACAAAGACGAAAGCAAAACCTTCTGTGAAGAACACTGGGAATGGACAAATTAATATCGGAAAGGCAGCGTCAAATCTTGATCGCAAGTTATCCGATAATGGTAGTGAAAAATCTATAAAAACCGTAAATAGTTCTTCCATTAAACCGGGGAAAAAATCGCCTGATGAACCGGTTATAAGTGGTAATCTTTTACCCGGTAAAACTATACGAAACTCTAATCTTGCATCTTCTTATCCAGTACCAAGGACCAATAATTCTTTGCCCCATTTAGATCTTTCAAAGAAAACTGAAAGTTTTAAATCTTTATCTCAATCAAAATTGGCAAGTGGTGCCAAAAAGGAGATTATCGAAAAACCGGCGAAGAGAACTATACGGTATTTTGCTAAACCGCCGTGGATGAGTGATCGTGACATTCAGGTAATGAGGTTACTCACTGAAGGACACGTAGAGAGGCGTATTGGTCTTTCACAAAATAGAAGTACAGAATTTTTATTATTTATAGAGAATACCACCCAAGTGCTAATTCATTTTGACAATAATTCTACTGTGGTAGCTCAGAGAATCCGTCTGTTTTTAGATGCAATAGCTGTGTCTTGCAAAGAAACCAACAGGGTGCTTGCCTTTCACCTTGATCGCATAATCGGTTTAAACCGAATCGTTCCAACTGCTACTCGTTTTTTTGCAAATGTTACCTACGGCGGAAACTCGTCCAAGTCCGTCGATACGTTGATGTGGTTCCCAGCCGACTTACCTGAGAAGCAGGTGGAAGACGACTCCCTTGGGGCTACGAGATACATCAAGAAAAAGTACTGGCGATTTTCAGACAGACAGAAGTGGGCGTTGAACGACACATGCGCAACGAGTGACGAGGCAACAAGGGGCCGATTGGCTGTGTTTGCATTCTTGTTACAGGTATGAATAGGTTATGTATACATGTTGGCCACACCCACATACATATACTTCATCATGCCATAATATCGGCAACCACTGCCAGTATTCTATATCGGAAAATATGAAAGAAGAGCCCGTTTTTAGTTTCGATGCGATAGCATCAGGAACCTATGATGGCGTGTGTGTGTGTATGTATGTATATGTGTGTATGCGTGTGACGCCCAGCTCGTAAACAAGATATCTTAAGAACGATACACCGGATTCATGTCATATGGGATACACAAATAGCCCATGGTCCGCAGATGTGCCCTTTTGTTTTTGATGGTGATGTCATGCATATTAATGAGTAGGCGGGCTTAATGTAAAACTCTGGAAATATTCATATTTTAACAACCACATGTCTATTTTGTTTCATATTTGGTATATTTATGATGTTAGGTGGTGTACATGTTTGTGATGTAAAAAGGTTAGATTTCATTAATATGCATAGTAGGCGGGGCTTAATCTGATTTTGCTGAGAGGAGTTTGTAAACACGGTTTCTGAAGAATGGTAAACTGGATTCATGTCATATGTGGTACACAGATCGCCATGGTCCGCAGATGTGCCCTATTGTTTTTGGTGGCGAGATCATGCATATTAATAAGTAGGCGGGGTTTAATGTAAAAATCGTGAATTGCTTATATTTTAACAATCGCATTGTTTGTTTTATTTCATATTTCGTATAATTGTGATGTTAGCGTAGTGTGTTGGTATGCAATGACATGACAAGTAATACGAAACTTGCAAATCAATCAGCATCTGAAAAAAAAAAGCATCGGAACCCCAGAACCTTTTGGTTATGGTTGAATGAAGGAATAGGTGTGTCGCGCCGTGACTACGTCACAAAGCGTCTACTTGTGTGATTTATTGTATCGTGGCAAGAATGTGGAATGACCTCCCAGTGTCAATCAAAACAGTGCATCCTTCATCATGTTTAAAAAAAAAGTGCTCAAAACCCATATCTTTGTAAAAAAATGTATTTAATTAATTTCTTTTTGGCTTTTCATTTTATTGTTATTTTGTTTGACGAGCTTTATTTATTTTGAGTTTGTAAAGCGCCATACAATATTGTTTTAGTTATGACCCTCAGGCCCGTACCTTTGGAGGAGGAGGGTGGGGTCCGAGCGAACGAACTCCTTTTTTGTTAAGAAAGTGCCCTTTTGAAATCTAAAAATATAATAAACAACCGAAATTTTAAGGTTTGCTGCCCTTTTATGCGAAAAACAAACACTCTTTCAAACTCCTGAATTCCCTTTTGTTGAGAAAGTGCCCTTTTGAAATCTAATGAAATAATAAGTTATTAAATGCAATGTGCATTACTACCATAGCTAAAAGAGTGTATTTTAAATATGACGCTATATAAATGCAATGTGCATTACCATAACTAAAAGAGTGTGTTTTAGATATGACGCTATATGAATGCAACGTGTATTACCATAACTAAAGGAGTGTTTTAGATGTGACGCTATATGAATGCAGTGTGTATTACCATAACTAAAAGAGTGTTTTAGATGTAACGCTACGTAAATGCAATGTGTATTATCGTAACTAAAAGAATGTTTAAGATATGACGCTATATAAATGCAATGTGCATTACCATAGCTAAAAGAGTGTTTTAGATGTGACGCTATATAAATGCCATGTGTATTACCATAACGAAAAGAGTGTTTTAGATGTGACGCTATATAAATGCAATGTGTATTACCATAGCTAAAAAAGTGTTTTGTTGTGACGCTATATAAATGCAATGTGCATTACCATAACTAAAAGAGTGTTTTAGATGTGACGCTATATAAATGCAATGTGTATTACCATAACTAAAAGAGTGTTTCAGATATGACGCTATAAAAATGCAACGTGTATTACCATAACTAAAAGAGTGTTTTAGATATGACGCTATATAAATGCAATGTGCATTACCATAACTAAAAGAATGTTTTAGATATGACGCTATATAAATGCAATGTGTATTACCATAACTAAAAGAGTGTTTTAGATGTGACGCTATATAAATGCAATGTGTATTACCATAACTAAAAGAGTGTTTCAGATATGACGCTATAAAAATGCAACGTGTATTACCATAACTAAAAGAGTGTTTTAGATATGACGCTATATAAATGCAATGTGTATTACCGTAACTAAAAGAGGGAAACTTGTCTCAAGAAAATTGCTTGACACACCGCCGGTAATTCTGATACTTGTAAAGTCAGTTCCACAGCGGTTAATGCTTGATTTGTCAACTCATGTTTCTATGTGCAAATATTTAGACCAGTCAAAAGCGTTTCACTGTATTGCATACATTTTCTGTCCACTTTAATATGATGTATGTGTGTGTGTTTAAAAAAAAAGTAAATCACATTTTAAGCTTATTTAAACTCTTCTCACCGATAGAGGGGTCATTCATATACGTTAAAAGAAAAACCTATTAAAAGATTTTTGTTGTTGCAGTATGAAGTGCTTGGGATTCTTTAGCAAAAGGTTTAAGCAGAAATATATGAGAAGTGCAGCTTTTTAAAGCACTTGTTAACAGTAGGATGGAGTAGGGGCGTGGGTTGTAAGCAAACAAACACTCCACGGAAAAGAAAAAAGGTGAGGCCAAAAATATTAAGTGATTTCAGAACCACAGGGGCAAGGGGGCCACTGCCCACTTTTTCGAAAACTGACAAAAGTGCCCTTTTTGAAACTGTGAAATTGCCCCGAGTTCCTTTCGATACTTCTGAAAAAATTTAATTATGTATTTTCTTCTTTGTTGCTATACATTCATAGATTCCTACGAAAAATCTTCAAGAATGTTTCAAATACCCAGCTAATCACACCCATGCTCCTAAGCACCTGGATATGTTGGGTCACGTGACATGTCGAAACACGTTCTGGGGGAGTGATATGCGCTTGACCGGGCAAACCTGGTGTCTTCCGCCGTCAGCGATCGATCTGCGACAAAACGAGAAGCTGGACTTTTCGATGGTCGAATCGATAACAAAGTAAGTAACGAAAAATGAATAAAAGTATTGATGTAAACGCCTGGTAGAAGGCTAATTTTTTGTAACCACTGTAGAATTAGAACATTTGTCTGAATTAGACCTATGTAATGGCTAGGGTGGCTTTCATTTGACGAGAAAAATTACATACACGAGGAAAAACTGCAGTGGTAAATAAAAGTTTATATCAAACGTTGCTGCTGATCGGGAAATCTGCAACTTTCTGGAAATCTTCAATTTGAAAAAAAAATTGTGTAATTGTGGAAAGTGTTTTTGGGAAGGTGAAATCATCTCGGGGCCACCGCCTGCCCACTTCCTACGCCTATGGACGGATCTGGTGCGAGAGTTCCTAGTTAAAAAATGACCATTATTAAGGGGAAAGGAAGTGTGAAGTCAGCCGTCCATACGAACCGAAAGAATACCTATTTGGCTTCATTACTTGTTGAGCTCACCGAAGGAAGGTGGGGTGGAAGGGGAGGGGGGGCAAATAAATTGGGTCCAAACATCTAAAAAAGTGCCGTATCAATGAAGAATCAAAAGTAAGGCAAAATGCTTTGGAAACAAGTAACTATTTTGTCTGCGGCCCATTTTTATGTGTAAAGATACAAAATGTTGATGTTCTCGTCGGACAGTCTTAGTTACATATTAGTTTCATGACTTTCCTCTATTCTCAGCTTTCCAGAGGAACTAACAGAAATGATCCGTTCCACGCAGCTGCGACAGAAACTACTCCAGTCCCTGTTTATTGACCAGCTGTATTGGGAGGAAAGGGGTGGCCGAAAGGCCATTGATAGAATTCTTCAACTCATCGATAAACGTGCAAAGTTCCTCATTAAATGGCTCATAGGAAAAGGGGTCCTAGACAGAAGACGTAATGAACATGTTTAACGTAAAATGTCGGGATAAATACGATGAAATCCACCACAGGCATCCATTGTTTGTTATATTCTTTAGTGTATTTTCAGAGTTCCACCTACATTATAGTTTAGCCTGCTGATAATGCAACTGTAGAGTTTGCTTAAGAAGATATATTACATTAATTGAATATTTGGCCGCAGTTGATTACAACCACTCCTGATCAAATAAAGATTTGGCCATATTCTGCTGTGACCTGGTCAGATTCAGATTTGGCCATGTTCCGCTTTGAGGTGGTCAAATTAAGATTTGGTCATGTTCTGCTGTGACCTGGTCATTTGATCAAATTAAGATTTGGCCATGTTCTGCTTTGAGGTAGTCAAATTAAGATTTGGCCATCTTCCGCTGTGACTTGGTCAAATTAAGATTTGGCCATGTTCTGCTTTGAGGTGGTCAAATTAAGATTGGCCTTGTTCCGTTGTGACTTGGTCAAATTAAGATTTGGCCATGTTCCGCTGTGAGGTGGTCAAATTCAGATTTGGCTATGTTCCACTGTGAGGTGGTCAAATTAAGATTTGGCCATGTTCCGTTGTGACTTGGTCAAATTAAGATTTGGCCATGTTCCGTTGTGACTTGGTCAAATTAAGATTTGGCCATGTTCCGCTGTGACTTGGTCAAATTAAGATTTGGCCATGTTCCACTGTGAAGTGGTCAAATTAAGATTTGGCCATGTTCCACTGTGAGGTGGTTATATCTGTGACGTACCGAAGATCTTTTGAAAACCCATGGGAATTTGGGGTGACCAGGTCCCTCAAGAACGTATAATAGCTGTATTTGCATGAAACCTTTGTTAAAGTTCCTGCGGTCTCAATTAAGTTTATGTAGCATTATGGTAAAGTGAGTAAAATTGATTCATCAGTTTAAAGGTCCTGGTCGAACGTCCACCTATATCTTTTATCGATAAATCCACAGCCTGCGATTCTAGGGTCAGGGATCACGTGCCCTCCCCCTTCCCCGTAATGTTCAGGGGCGTATATAGGAGAATCACAAGGAGAGGGTTCTGGCTATCATTTGCAATTTCACAAAATGATTTGCACAATAGTTTTCCTTTAATAAATGACAGCACCATGGCATAATAATGAAAAACGTTGGAACTTTTCGGAGGGTGGGTTCCAACTCCTGAACCCCCTTCTAGATCGGCTCCTGATGTTGTTGGAGGGCACGATGTTACCTCAATCTTATCCTATAAGATAGACAAAGCTATAAGTTCGTATCACCGTGAATTTCTGAAACCGCAAACGCGGGTTGTTAATTCTAATTTGATTGGCGTTTTCCTCATATGTAGTTTGTGTCTGAGAGGGGAAATTTTGTCTCATGGGGGCAAAAGCTTTATAAATGGGACAAAAATGTCACTTTACCAAATTTCCTGAGGGGGAAGTGGGGGCAAATCAATTTCGACGTGGGGGAAAATGCCCAGTCCCCAATCCCGTGGCGCCGCCACTGATATCTCTTTGACAAAGAGATGGAGAACTTACGTCTCGGCGGGACTTTTAGCTATTCGTCATTTTAGTGAGAAAGAAACTTGTGACTTGTGAATTCATGTCAATGATTTCATAGATAGTTAAGAGTTTTCAGAATGTTATCGTTAGTTAATTGCACTGTACCCTCTTCAGCTCCTATGAAGTTGATGAAAGTTGCCTAAATAGGAAAACTAAGGGAGATGTGAACGTTTTCTTTTACTCTTATGCCTTTTGGGGCTCGTTGGAATTACACTGTTAACTCTTGTCACTTGCTTTTCGTGATTTCGTTTAAGAAAAGAAAGTTCATTTCATTCGGTTTATGCATGTACTTTGGAGTTCTTCGCTTATTGTTGTGTGCAGAATTGCTTTCGAAATGGGGGACGATACACGTTTTCAGGTTCCAAAATAAAAAAAATGTTTAAACTTTTGTTCATCTCTTTATGCATATTCTAGGAGGTTCGTTATTATTTACAGTGTTTGCCAGCTCTTAAGAAAGTTTCTTTAGATATGAAAGTTTTAAGCTCATTTCTTTGTGTAGAATATGATATAATATTTTTTGCGGTGCTGGCATGAAAACGTGCTTGGCAATTAGCCACAAAAACTTTGATTTCGATAATTTTCTACTGGAATCCAGAGCATGTTGGTGATAAAAACAAGTTTGTGTATGACCCCATCAAATAAGATTATCAACGACTTCAATAATTCCATTCCTAACCCTTCAGATATGTTTGTAATTAGATTTTTTTTTTGTCGCGCTAGACTCAATTATATTACTATTTTATATTATTTTATATCTCATTGTTTTGATAGTCGACACTATGAAATGCTGCATTAAATAACGAAATATATAAGGTTCTTTTTTCTTTATTTTCTTTAAAAGGTAATATAAGCAACATGTACAAAAAATAAAAGCATTTTAGACAGCAATTTATTTGATTTTTGTGAGTCAAATGTATTGTTTTCGTTTTCTGTATCAGTCCACCGCCCTCATAAAGATGCTGTAGGCACTGTTGGATAATCATTGCTGGATCAGATCAACAACTGAAGTTTTGACGTTTTATTGGGGCCTATCATAAAGTAGTGTATATTCATTTGCTTATTGACCAGATAAGGGTCACATCCCTGTTATGTTTTGCATTTTAAATAGCAAACAAAAAAGGGGTCGTGTGAAATATTTTGTCTGAGTTGCTGAATTTGCTAAGGTTATCTCGAAACAATCAGTCTTATTTATTAGCTTCAGAAACAACATCCCACGAAATTTCTTTCTCCGCTTACAACCAGTCTATCTGAGAAAATGTTACAGACCGACAAATTCAAGGTGCTTGGCATTTAACGTCTCTGAGTTACGAAATAAGCCACACCCACCATAGCAATGCGGTAAGTAGGTGAGGCAAACAAACCTCAAATTTGCAATCATGCATTATCAATACAGTGACATTTACATGTTCTCGAGGCCTGCTCCAAGATTTGATCCATTTATGGCACTTCTCCGGATCTTTAGAAATTTTAGCAAAAGGGATAAATAAAATTCAGTTTGCTAAGTGTTCTGGGTAACAACAATCATATGTAAAAAAGCCCGCAGCGGGCCCGTAAGTGCATTTTTTGTTTACCATTTTGCCGTCACTCGTCTCTGTGTGCAGAAATTTGTTTTGTACAGTAAATTGTATTGACTACACGCCCCGGTAGCTAGTTGTACTGTACCAGTACCGCGTAGGATGTTTCGCATAGGAGGTTTACGCAGATTTTGTTACTAGGCAAATTCATGCGGTGATTGGTTAAAAAAGTTGTCAATCATCTAACTCAGACAGGTTAATTATACAAAGACCTGAAAATCACGAGTGTGCATAACCTATACGGGATTTAATTTGGGGTCGCAATCACGGTGAATCTGTGTTGACTGGTAGAGATGTGCAAATTTCCCACCTTGGGAGGATTACACCGTCGCGATTGCATACTTTCTTTCCGATTAGGAAGTAAAATTTGACACTTGTAAAAACTGCAAGGGAAATTTTGTGAAAAATTTGCGAAATATTGAAGAAAATTTGAAGAAAATCGAATGAAATTTTCTGAAAATAAAAAGTGATTTCCTGATGAGCAGCAACGTTTGACGGAAACTTGATTTACCAGAACAATTTTCCCGCTTATAAGTGTAAACTGGGAAATTTTACGGTTCTTGCCCCTCCTCCCCAGTGATGTGACCCTTCCTAAGCCCCTGCTAGTGTAGTCTGATAACATCTAACTATAGTATACGCTATAATTAGTATACATGTATAGTGTGCCTGATCTTAAAAAGCTCTAAGCGCATTACATAATAAACACCATATACATTGACATAAAGAAATGTTAAAATAAGATAAATAGGTAAGAATATGCAAAAATGTTATAATAAGAGTATTACTGAAATTTTCCTAAAATAGATACTAAGAAAACTAATCAAAAAATTAAAATTAAGGATCACTGTAAACATGATAGTTATAAAGATGAAGGGCTATTCACTTAAGAAAGCAGTATGAAAAGGCAAAAAAACACAGGAATTAAAGGACATCATAAGACATAGCTTTCCCTAAAAAGGTTAGTTTAAAGTGAACGTTTGAAAGAGTAAAAGGAGCATGTAGTACGTAAATAAATTGGCAAGTTGTTCCAGAGACGAGGTGCGCAAATTGAAAACTATTACCAAATTTGTTATTTGACCTTGGTGCAATAAGCAAGTTTGTAGAACTTGAAGGAAGGGTACGGCTTGGATTGTAGGGTGAAAGGAGCTGAGGTAGATAATCAGGAGCTCTGTGTAAACAATTAAAAGCAATAATTAAAAGTTTAAAAACGATTCGTTGATCAATTGGAAGCCAATGTAATTGGTAGAGAAGAGGGGTGGCATGACAGGAGCGAGTTTTATTCAATATAAGCGTAGCCGCATTGTTTTGTAAAACCTACTGTGGTGTAGCGGTTATCATACCTGTCTACAGACAGGCCCCGGGTTCAATCCTGGGGTGGGGTAGACACGCCAGTGCACCACAACTGGTTATCAAAGGCCGTGGACATTGACTTGGTTGTCGATGTTATGTCTGTCCGTACGTCGTACCTGTGTTCTCGTCCGGGTCGTATTAAGCGTTTCGTGATAGCATTTGTACTATCATAACCGAATACGCAGGCGACGACCCCGTCATTGTAATTGTGTGTTCAACTCTCTCTCTCTCTTTTGTAAAACCTGTAATCTTCTAATCAATTTAGAGTTTAATCCAAACAATACACTATTGGCATAGTCAATACGTGAAATAATGAAAGCATGAAGTAATATTTTCGTGGCTGCTGGCGTTAGATAGTGACGTATGCGTGAAATATTGCGAAGATAATAAGAAGAGGTTTTTACTTTATCATTTACGAAACGTTCCATAGAGAGTTTAGAGTCAAGATAAATACCAAGATTGTTATCATGATCAGTTGAAGTTATTACGTTACTGTCAATTTCAAGAGATAAACTGTTCAATTTAGATAGATTATGAGATGAACCAAACAGAGATAATTCCGTCTTGCTGGGATTGAGTTTGAGGAATTTGCTGGACAGCCAATTACAAAAGTCAAGAATGCATGTTTGAAGTAGCATAGTTGGAGTCTCATCTGGATCAAAAGCAACATAAAGTTGACTATCGTCGGCATAAAAGTGATAATTAATATTGTGCATCTTGGCGATGTCGGCCAGGGACGATACATGCATTGAAAAAAATAATCGGGCCTAGTACAGAACCTTGTGGAATGCCAAAGGTGATTTTAGCAGTTTTGGATGATCTCTTCTTAATGCAAACTCTTTGGGCACGATTGGTCAGGTACGATTTAATCCAAACTTAAGCAAGCCCTTGTATATTGAAACGATCTTGCAAACGATTGAACAAAACATGATTTATGGAGTCAAAGGCAACACTCATATCAAGAAGCGCAAGAAATACCATTTTACGGTTGTTCAAGGCAATAGCAATGTCATTATGAAAATGAACAAGAAGGAGACGGTTTCAGTTGAGTGGAATGATCTATAGGCACTTTGGTAGGTATCAAGAAGATTGTTGATGGAGAGATGTTCTGTGATCCTAGCTGCCACAACCCGCTCCAGCACTTTTAATTATAAAGAAAGAGATTTGAGATCGGACGATAGTTACTGAAATTGTTTGGGTCTAATGAAGATTTTTTGAGAAGAGGAGTTATAGTGCTTTCTTGAATAGTGTTGGGACTTCAGAATCTTTGAGAGACAGATTTATGATATGAGTCAATGAAGGTATAAATTTGTCATGCAATCCCTCAGTAACCAAGTTGGCAGAGGATCGAGGCTGCAGGAAGCTGACGGTGCATTCAGTATAAGTTTCCGTAAATCATCATCAGATGTAAGCTTGAAAGATGTCAAATATGGGACATTAACAGGGCGAGAGCGTGGATAAGGACTGTTAAAGGTGGGGAAAGTGTTATTTTTAGTGGTGATTGTCTGACGTATTTTGACTATCTTTTCTGTGAAAAACGAACAGAAAACTTCAGGCAAATCTGCTATTGGTTGATTCGTAGGTAAATCTGTTCGATTCTTCCAATTCAGAAATCGCTTTGTAAGGTTGAACAATTTCCTCTGATCATTACCACAGTCAATAACTTTTTTGGAATAGAAGTCAGATTTGGCCTTCCTAGCAAGATAGCAAACTTTATTACATTGGGCACGGTAAAAAGAGCGATCGTTGTCTGACTCTGATATATGAGGTACTGGCTTTCAAGTCGGCGTCGAAGAATCTGTACGTCCCTTAGCTCATCAGTATACCAGTCTGTATTAGGTCGGGCAATTGCACAACTCTCACGTTCAGGGGCATGTTTCTTAACACCACCGTTATAGCAATGAACAGCTTCAACAGCATTGTTTAGAGACGATATAGATGTCATAGATAAGGCAGTAATATCTTCTTTGAAGGCTGATTTGTCCATGGCCTTGTATTTGCGGCGTTTGAACAGTACTGATGTGGTCTCTAATTTGATATGAGGAGTAAAGGTGAAGGAGATCAGTCTATGATAAAAAAAAAAACATGGATCAGAAATATGCGTTTCTTTTGGAATGAATTCTGGCTCTGATGTAATTTTCACATCAAGACTGTGTCCATTTAAATGTGTAGGACCATTTATAAATGGTATGGGATTGCAGGATGACAATAACGAGAGAAAAGCGTTAACGTTTTCATCAGATTTGTTATCAAAGTGTAAATTCAAGTCACCTCCAATACGTATATAGCGCTTATGCACTGATATGTTCATAATAAATTGTTCAAACTCAATGAGAAAGTGTCTAAAATTACATCCATGAGGATCAGGCCTGTAGATGACAGCAACATAAATCTGTTTATCAGAAGTACAAAGATTACACTCCAGTAATACAAATGAGCTATATTCATCACCTTGAATGATTTCAGTTTTAAAGCATGACTTATATAAAAGGGCAGTACCGCCACATACTTTATGGGTGCGAGGTTTATGGGAAAACGAGTACCCTTGTGGACATAAGTCAGCTATGACAGTATTATTATCATCATGACCGGACAGCAGGAAGATCAAGTTTTTTTTTTATCCAAAACAAGTTTATTTAAATCGCATGATTTATTCCTCACAGAACGGGGATTAAAAAGAGCACAAGTTAAATTGTTAAAACGACACATCTCGTTGGTGGCCTTAATTTGAATCGTATTCTGATGATCACTAGAATTGGTATGTGGGGTAATTCCTCTGGTTGAAATAAGTACCTGGATTCTCTTTTGAGGTTTACACCATGATCGTTGACCTCTTTTTGTTGATTTGGTTGCACAAATTCCGACGACGACGACGAGTGAACACACAATTACAATGACGGGGTCGTCGCCTGCGTATTCGGTTACGATAATAACAATGCTATCACGAAACGCGTAATACGACCCGGACGAGAACACAGATACGACGTACGGACAGACATAGCATCGACAACCAAGTCAATGTCCACGGCCTTTGATAATCCAGTTGTGGTGCACTAGCGTGTCTACCCAACCCAGGCTTGAACCCAGGGCCTCGAGGTCTGTAGACAGGTATGATAACCGCTACACCACAGTTGGTAGACAAATTCCGACCGAGTGAACACACAATTACAATGACGGGGTCGTCACCTGCGTAATCGGATATGATAGTAACAATGCTATTACGAAACGCTTAATACGACCCGGACGAGAACACAGGTACGACGTACGAACAGACATAACGTCGACAACCAAGTCAATGTCCACGGCCTTTGATAACCAGTTGTGGTGCACTGGCGTGTCTACCCAACCCAGGATTGAACCCAGGGCCTCGTGGTCTGTAGACAGGTATGATAACCGCTACACCACAGTTGGTAGACAAATTCCGACCGAGTGAACACACAAATACAATGACGGGGTCGTCACCTGCGTATTCGGTTATGATAGTACAAATGCTATCACGAAACGCTTAATACGACCCGGACGAGAACACAGGTACGACGTACGGACAGACATAACATCGACAACCAAGTTAATGTCCACGGCCTTTGATAACCAGTTGTGGTGCACTGGCGTGTCTACCCAACCCAGGCTTGAACCCAGGGCCTCGTGGTCTGTAGACAGGTATGATAACCGCTACACCACAGTTAGTAGACAGTTCCAAGGTCTCTCAATCTTTTATATGTAGCAGGGGAAATCCTTTTATCACCAGCACCTCTTAAGGCAAATATCCTCCTTTGTATATTGTAAAGTGCTTAAAGTTATGATGACCATGATGACAAAAGATGTGAAAACAACCAATATAAGCAGCTTTGCCATTAACACACAAGTCAAGTTTTACAGTTTCAAAAGTTATTCCTCTTCATTACCCCTTCAAAGTGTTTCTTTACAAACCGGGCAAACTTATCCCCCATCAACTTTTAATAACACTTGGCAATCGCCACTCCTTTTCCATAAGATATAGCAGAAAATAAGTGTACAACTTTTCTCCGGTCCACACCTTCTGACATTTAGTCATGCAACCGAACGGCAAACAAACCTTCGTTTTTTTTTTCTTCGCGAGAATCCGAACAACACTTGCTGGAGAAATTGAGCAGATTTCTGCCAGCTCACACACAATTTTATGTCCTTCTGTCCTTAAGAACCGGGCGTATGCTTTCGTCTCCGCCGAAATTCGGGTCCACTAGACCATTTTAAATTAACTTCAAAGACACTCAACAGCTCTGTAGTATAGCAAATATATTTAACTGACGAGCTCAACTCAACCTTCCATACAACAAAAAAGATATCCCCCCAACCACAACAATCTGTTAATCCATTGTATTATTCTTTTAGATGCGCGCTGCTTTGAAGTTAAAATGTCGCACCGCCCAACTTCATTTTTATTATTTACTTTAAAGTGATTTTCCCTTTATCTGTTTATTGTCCTTAATTTTTTATATGTAACTCCCTTTTACAGTAGTCCTGTTACTGCCTGATGTCATTTCTTATGTGCAAGCCCCGCCTTTAAGCTTGCCCGCCTCGTTTTCTTTCAAAGTATTTTTCTTTCTTTTATGGGCCGAATTTTTTTTGTTCTCCTTCCTATGACAGCCATATATGTCAACGACAATCCCCGACAAAACAAATGAAACAAAATAGCAAAATCTGCAACAAGTTTCAAAAACCCAAGATCAACTCAATCTCTAACCCCCCTCTCTTTCTTTCAATGTTGCGCCTAATCGCAGCTGCGTAAAGAATTCCGAGTCAACATTAACGGGGTTTTGTTTTATTTACTTTTGACGGAGAGTGTAGGCTTGAAAACATATCTGACAAATAGCACGACCTTTATTCAATCGTGTGGAGTGGTATACTCTCAATTGCATGACGATAAAACTATCAGTATGCAGCCTCGATGATGCATGGGAAAGGGCACAGGCGTAACTTAAGGAGGTGTGGGTGGTGTTTTACCCCTATAAAAAAATCGTCTGGCAATTACAATTTTGACTATTTCGTCGGCCAAAAAATGGCCCTGTATTAAGACAAAATTATAGGAAAAATGATATGGTTATCACTTTATGTTTTATTGATTCGCAAAAAGACAAATTGCTTTTTGAAAACGTTTTAAATAATATCACAGTTTTTTTGTTATCTTTTATCCTAATATCAAAGTATATCTGAGTATCTGACTCATCACGACTCATCCGCCGACTCACCACATGATTCTGGCATCATACTTAGACAATAAGCCGGGCAGAGATGTAAAATGTCGGACGTAATGTTTAAATTACAGATACATATCTCAATCATACCCGAATCTTTATATCAAAATCATGTTCCCCGACTCGGCATCATGCTGACAACATAAACTTGGGCACTTAGTCGGGCAGAGGTTTCAAATGTTGGATGTCTGGATGTATACTGTTTATATAAGCGGGGAAATTTTTCCTCTGCTTGTTTTTAGAATGCTTATATCTGAGTAGATTTTACCATTAGAATTTAAATTTTTATCCTTTTCATCAATTACAATTCAGATTTTTGGATTGATTTTAAGCCACTTTGGGGCAAAAACAAGAAATCTTCAGACCAGCTGACCAAGACTTCACCATTAAGCCCCACAATTTTACATTGTCTTCTTTTTTCACTTACATTTTGGAACTTTATGTCTGTTTGAAGCCATTTTGCAGTTTTGGGGCATGAAAAACAATAAATCTTTAGACGATGCATGGCTTCACCTATGAACCCTTGTACAATTTTGCAATAATTTCCTCAGTTTTCAGGGGAACTTTCTCCTCTCCCTACAGCCCTACAGCCCTGTTGATTCCTGTTTGGAAATGATAACCCTATACTTTATAATATGCTTATCTGAGTAGATTTTAATTGTGTCTTATTATCACTTTCCGAACTTTCTCAGTTTGTGTTGATTTTCAGACATTTTGAGGCATCAAAGACAATAAATCTTCAGAGCTTCCGCCAGCTTCGCCCTGGGCCCCTTCTTACAGTCTTAAGGGTCCTTAAGCTGGACTTCTTCTCCTGGATCCATACTCTTGCTTCGCCTTAGTACCCCACGATTTACATTTTGGAACTTTTTTGCGTTAATTTTCATCCATTTCGGGGCACCAAAAAGTTAAAAACAAAAATCTTCAGACCAGGGCTTTATCCATGAACTCCAAATTTTGCCCGAAATTTCTTAATTTCAGGGGAAATTTTTCTTATGCTTGTTTAGAAATGGTAATTCAAATACTTATCCAGTAATTATCTGAGTAGATTTTAACATTCGAATTTAAAATTATAATTTGAAAATTTGTGTCTTTTCATCTCATATATTGAAACTTTTAAACCATTTCCGGGCATCAAAAGATATCTTCAGAGCTTCCACGGCTTCGCCCCTGGACTCTTCCAATACTTCGCCCATGAGCCCCACAGTTTTTCCCGATTTTTTTCAATTTTCAGAGGAAATGTTAAGCATGTTTAGAAATGATAATTCTGATCCAAGTTTATGTATACACATTAGAATTTGAAATTGTCTTCTTTTGATCACTTCTACATTTAACATTTGGAATCTTTATCAGTTTGTGTGGAATTTGAAACCATTGTGGGGCATCAAAATCAAGAAATCTTCAGAGCTTCAGGGGTCCGCTCCTGGACCCAATCCTCCAAGGCTTCTCCCATGAACTCCACAATTTTGCCCAAATTTTCTCAATTTGCCGAAATTTTGTTCCCTCTGCCTGTTTAGAAATGGTAACACAAAATGATATCTGCGTAGATTTTGACATTAGAATTCAAACTTGTCTTCTTTTCATAAATCAAATGATCGAAGTTTGTCTTGATTTCCAGCCATTTTGGAGCATCAAAAACAAGAAATCTTGCCCCTTAGACCCCAACCAAGGCTTCGCCCTATAGATCTCTTCGGGAGCCCGGAAGCGGGCACGCGGTGTTACGAAGTGTCGCGTTTGATACTTCAGCACTGTGCCTTAAACCAAAATCTCTGGCGACGCCACTGGGGAAGGGAGGGGGTGAGATACGTTCTCACCTGTTTTATATTGTGTGATTCTATAGACACGTGTATAAGTCGGACGAATCCAAATATTCGTCGGGCAACTTTGTCCCTTGGGTTTGTAGTCAAGTTACGCCCCTAGGTAAGGGTTATGGGTATGTGCTGTTTGGGCATAGGGCTTTAACAGGATACGTTACTTTAGCTAACGTAACATATCCCTGCTTTAACCATGCATTCGTTGGGTAAGTTCACTTGCTCCCTACTGTTGCGTAAAATTTACCCGATAATATGGTTGCAATATTGCTATACCATTCTACACGAAGACAATGATATTATCAGCAAGCAGCTCCTTGTTAACAGTGTGTTTTGTTTAGAGTCAGTGGACACCCAACTATGTAGCTCGTAGCCCATTCCAGAGAAGACCCACAAACACATGGGCTTTCGTAGTAGCATGGAGCACGCAACTTACCCCATATTCAAACCCCCAAAATACATTTTTTTTTTTACTTAGAAGAAAAAACCCTCAGAAAACACAAGTAAAACAGTTAAAACAGTAAACACAAGTAAAACACTCATAACAGTCAGGTTAGCCTAACGTTGCATTGACACAAACAAGTGTAACGTTAGGCCTAACGTTAGCTAAAAAGTAAAGGCTTAGGCCTACCTTTGATCTCTGAATCTGAATCCGAGTAAGCCTTTTTTGAGTTATTCTACATAAATGTATTTATTGCTACATTGGGTGTGGAAGTACTCTGAAAGATTCGCCTCGATCTGTCGAAATGCCGTCATAAATCGACTATTTCGCTGTTAATTACCGTGGCACACTAGCCTATGACTGAAGGTAGCACAAAGCTAATATTTTGCCTCAAGTTTGACATAGTATAAAAGCCAGTTCGTGGACTTTTAGAAAGGGGAATTATGGTAGACTGATTTTCACCATGTTTTCCAAAAAATACCATCTCATTATAAGCATAAATACATATTTGGGGGACTTAAAAAAGTATTTCCCCCCATATCTGTATCTTTTGTAGTGTCATTTTTGTTACTTTCTAAGTTGTGATTTAATTTTTCATTTGCCAACCGTGTCTTTCCCTCCCCCAGGTTGATGAGGGTAATTTTGCTAGTGGCTCACACGAGGTTTTGGCTGTTTCTTCGAGGATGGAAAAGTCTTCAGGTAGTAGATACCCTAATTGAAGAACACTATTTTCAGGCTATAGGCCTACTGTTGAATGATAATACCCCCTCAACATAATTTTTGTGAACATGATAGCATGTTTTTTTTTCTTCGAGTCATTACTTTTAATTATACACCTACCTAAATTTGCATGTCATAATCTTCTTCCTTCGTATAATAGTAGACCCGCAAAAATGTAGTATTCCGACGTATTGAAAAAGTTCTTATTTGGAGCCGACGGATTTATACTTGATAATTGTCGTGCCACCTTCTTCTTCATACGCGTGCACTGCAAACTGACGACTAGACCTATAGCCGTAACCCTGTATTACCGTATTATATTATGTGTCAGTAGTTACTGACCATAGTCGTAATACTGTAATATGTATTACAGTATCATAATACCTGTCAGTAGTTACTGAGCATTTTTTTGCCATTATTCACCGTAGTTACTGATCATGATCATTCGAATCGGGTGTTTCAAACCCATCTTCAACAAATCACATACCAAGAGTCTAAGAAAAGTTCTATCACAATTCGATTAGACCCGCTGTCGGCTTGACTTGGACGCCATGATTATAACGCATGCGCATTAAGTGTATGTCCGTACAACGGATGTACAACACCAATAGACGATCTACAGCGCTCCTGCCTCTCAAGAACAACTGATGCTATTGGAGGGGAAATAAACGCTCGAGATTTACAAAATACTCTTAGATTCGATTATATATCAAGAGAAAAAGTTTATTTTGTGATTTATAAGAGTAATTTCATACCTAATATCGAGATGATTACCCGTCATATCAGCTTTACCGTTTTAAAAGCCAGGTACCTCCCATTTTTGATAACTGTCAAGTTTAGATAGATAAGTATGCCCCATAAGTATTTTACGGACCCAATTTACCTCATTTAATAATATGAGGTAACATCTATTACAAATTTGGACATTTGTTTTTATTCTTATCAGCCAACAATTTTCTGAAATTTTATGAGAGGCGCTCTGGTGCCCCAAAACCGTGACAGCTTTCATATTTCGCTTGGAAAATGAGTTGTTTATATATATATATATATATATATATATATATATATATATATATATATATATATATATATATATATATATATATATATATATATATATATATATATATATATATATATATATATATATATATATATATATATATATATATATATATATATATATATATATATATTATATATATATATATATATATATATATATATTACTTTTTTGTGGTATTTCGTGACAAAAGTTGGAATATGTTTACCATGAACCCCCATCCCCCAAAAAAAAAAAAAAAAAAAAAGATAGGTCCAGCCGTACTGTTTAATAGAAACCCTCTTCTTGAATTATTTAGAACACATCACTGTGAAGGAAAAGGCTCCCCTAAAAATGTTAATTTGCAGCAATTCTCATATACATAGCATGGGACTTCAACAAGCTCTGTAGACAGTTGTGTAACCACGGGGTACGGGGTTAATGGGGGGCCCTTTTTACAGGAAATGTTCAAAAATTGGAATAATCTTTGTTGTTTATATATATTTCGCTTTTCAAAATTGTCTTCAAAATTGGGCTGGATATGAAGACTTTTGTCTTTGGAGGGGGTCTTGGACCCCACACTTTTTGAATGCTGGCTACACCACAATCAGTGGTGCAGCTATCGTCCATGGGGAATGTTGTGTTCGGGACCCTTGTCCAAGTATTTGCAATATGACATTGCTTGAGCCGCTTACATTTACGTTGAGATGTACGCAAACTCTTTAATCACACTGGCATAGTATGGAGGTTTACCCATTAAAAGTGGTACCTCGTTGGTTAGAGACCCTCGGAATAGAAGCACAACCTGATATGCTGGCACTTAACCAAGTCATTTGTGTCTCCCTACCAAGAGCGTCGCTGGGGTATTTTGATTGAGCTCAGGGTCGTCTGAATGATGGCGGTGGGAGGTGGAGGGGGTGGGAGTGTGGGAGGTGGAGGGGTGGGAAGGGGGTTGGGAGTTGAGGCATCAGTTTTCCAACGGGTGGATATGAGGGTTCCCCGAAAAGAAACGATTGGATTTCCAACTGCCTTGTTAATTTTTCAACTGGCGTCTAATTTTAGGGGAGGCACCTCAACCCCACCCCCTTATAGTGACGTCTCTGCTCCTTGCCAACCATGATGTTACACACCTGGTAGAAATGTTTACCTCTAAAACCTTTATAACTTATCTGTATAACATTTAACTCCAGATTTGGTTGAATTAACATTCCAGCTTTTAATAAGTCTGTCCGTCTGTCATGAATTCAATTGGTTCTCATTCTGTGCAATGTGGGGCAAACTGTCAGTTGGGTGTGAATAGGGTGGGACACGAAGGGCACTGCCACTAAGCAGCCCATTGGAGAATAAAACTGTTGACCAATAGAAGATCATGAATAGTTGCACGTAAGGGGTTCACATAACACCGTTGAGGAGTTGTCCCCACCACGGGAACTCGGATAACCTATAAATTAATATAATCACCATTGTGAGGGCAGTAAGGCAACCTATCACAAACAAACATGAAAAAGGCCTAAGAGGAGTAAAATGATAGGGAAATCAATGACTATAAGGCATACAAGTGATGTAGTCAGACGGCTGTGCCGCGTCTCCTTGTCACCAGTCTGTCAATGTAGTGATACTGTTTTTATCTACTATGTTTGAAGATAATCTGAATGATCCAAGGTGCTTCCAAGTTCCAAACAGAATTCGAGTTATTTTAAGTCACTGCAACTTTTCCATTCACCGAATTCTATCTCCTCTTTTGTGTGAATGAACAGTTGTCAGGAAAAGCTTAATGTTTAATACAGGGTCTTATCTAAGGCTTCATGAGTGGTATAACCCAATAGATATCCAAATGTGGCACCACCACAGTACTAGCGAGTCCCCAACCAAATGAGCATATCTAAACTAAGATCATGATAGCAATTTTCATTTTTAAGGGAAAAGGTTCCTCTGTAACAGACATACATCAATATTTGAATGTAAAGTTACTTTTAATACAATGTGGTTTTCTTCCCCCCTAAAAAATCTGCCTCCCACTTTTCAATGAAATCATTGTAACACTTTTGTTTGTTCAAATCCAATTAAATTGTACAACTGATGGTGCATTACTCTTTTCTCATTTCCTATTAAATCATTTCAAGAATAAGGATTTCAAAATTAGGCATAACTTATCTCTGGGCTGTCAGATTGCATAGAAAATCTTTCCAATATTACTCTTATACTTTCCATCCTTGTTTCTGACAAAAACAACCCAATAAATTATTGGATTGGTTTAGTGAACAGTCCGGGAGCATGCTTAATAGTGAGAAGATAAATGTTCCTATTAATGGGAACATTTTGTTACATGGAAGCCGCCATTTTGTAATATTTCCCATGATCCTTTGCTATCCTAACCTTATGCAATGCTCCATTTTTCACATTTGAAATACATCTGGGAAAATATTTTTGCTAGGGGAAACTTAAAACTTATGAAAATACCTTAATTATTGACATGGCTACAACTTTTCTACTCCCATTTGATATGTTCATTTGATGTCTTCGAAATATTAAATAAAATAGACAATAGAGCTAAGATTTTAGGCGCGAAACGGCCATTTTAAAAATTAAAATGTTTTTCAAGACAACGATTCTTAATAATTCAAGTACATAAATTAAAAACTATGACATTTTATCGCAATATTGAACAATATGGCTGTATGACTTCAATATTCTCGTGTGTTATAAATGTTCCCATTAATAGGCATGCTTCCGGACTGGTAACACATTACTTTGCGAATGCAGAACATTCATGTGTACCTTGCAGGTCTGTTACAATAAGCCTGTCTGCTATTTCAAATAAAAGAGTAGCTCCATCAGATCTACAGTAACCTAAAACACAACATACATACAAAACTGGTATGTCTACTCTTGTTTGAGGCAGATGAATGTATAGATAAATAATTAGGGGATAAATGGTACACAAATACAACTTGAACATTCACATAACACCAAATAAAATATTTTATTTGATAATACAATTTATTTATCTTTTTTGGTTCAAATGTAAGTCTGGTTTCAACTTCATCACAAATAAGCAATGCATTAAACCCTTAATATGTATAAGTGCTTCTTTAAAGATATATGGTTGTGCAGCAGCAGCTTATGCTAATTTGCTTTGAAATCTATGGAAAATAACAAAAAGTAAAATCATCCAAATCGGTCAAAAATTGATCATTTTAAAGCATTTTGAATTTTCAGGCCAAAAAATGCAAATTTGTGTTCCTCTTTATGTTCCTCTTCTGATGTATGAGTGGGCGGAAATTCCTATTTCCTTATGTAGCCCCTCTCTTCTGTTTTTTTTAAAATTCATTGTCACACATTTGTGAAAAATGGAAAGGAATTTGAACTAAACGTTTGTAAGTGTTGACCATACCCTTAACCATGATCTAGCAGGAATAAACTTTATCCTCATTTTTAAGAACTGAAATTTAGGAATGAAATATAAAGAATTACATAAAGCTTTTCACCTACCCATTCGTAAACTTTTAAACTTTGATTTAGACTACAGGTATATTTCACTTTACATCTTGAGCAAGCTCTATGTTTGCTTTAAAGGACCAGACATTAGTAAATGATGTAAATTAAATTTAGTTTGATACTGAGTATTTTAAAGCTTTGTGAAATAACACAACAAATGATTGTTCACACAAATACAAAGTGTTGGTTGTCTCGTGAATGGAACTGCCCTTCATTTTCTGTTTTTTCTTCAAAATTGTAATCTACAATTGTTTCAAAGAGAGTAACTAGCTTTGTTTTTGTTTTGCCATATCCCACAGTGAAAAATAAATGATCTCAATCAATAGAGGAAAAAGACAATATATTACACTATAAAAAGTATTTTATATCATACTGCATTACATCACATATTATACATACCCTAATAAAGCTCAAATTTTGATTTGCTGTTTTTCTGAAACTTAATATGCTTTTTAAACTAGACATCCTTGTCAATATTTTCTTGCACCGTAACTGTAAGGTTAATGTTATAGATGTCACTAGTCTTTTATGACAGCCTTTCGAAGTATGTGTCTATGAAGTACTGCAAATAAAAGACTATTCGATATCAACAAATATATCAATGCCTCAACCTGGTGTCAGAAAATGCACAAAAATCTCACCAATTTATTCTAAAAGAATCCTTGAAAAGTTCTACTTATTTTCCTGCTCCTCCACATCATTTCTCTTTGTACAGCGCATAGAAATGCTTAACGTGATGTTGCACTATACAAATTAATTATTGTTTTAGAGTAATAACATTATTGTTAAAGATGGTAATTATTGACCATTAACCAGTTACATGGCACTTTACTTTTTCTAAGTTGAGTTTTCTAAAGGACCAATAATGATAGTTTGCATAAGACATTAAACCATTTGCATCTTGTTTACCTTTTCTGTTGATGCAAAGATATATTGTGGTACCCATGTTCATGTCTTACACTGCTCCAATATACTGATCCAATTCATTACTGCAGGTAAAACAAAGAAAGATTAAATATGAAAGAATCCTCTCATGAAACAATATTTCACATATAGTATAAACACTTACTTCATTTCATCATGTATGAAGTATGCTGTAAAAAAAGAGGATGGATGGAGACATCATTTGATGCTGTATAACTGTCAGTCACAGCATTCTTCTTTATTTGGTATTGCTGTAGCTTCCACGCAAGCTAAATGACTGATGGATAAATACAGATCTAGTCCTGATACTGCACTTATTTGATCACATTTTTTCTTTTAGATTATAGAACTTATTTGATTTCTCTGTTGCTCTGCTACAATCTTTGAGGGAAAGTAAAAGGTAGTGATGATGGATGGAGACATCATTTGATGCTGTATAACTGTCAGTCACAGCATTCTTCTTTATTTGGTATTGCTGTAGCTTCCACGCAAGCTAAATGACTGATGGATAAACATTGATCCTTCTTACATTCTGGGCTGCAAAAATTAGGATTTATATTCAAAGTCTTATATCTTTTTTTTTCTTCTAATATACACTGTTCTGAAATGAATATGATTTGGTATTTCTAGATATACAGTATAGGAGCCTTAAAGCAACATGCATGAAGGCAATTTGTATACAAATCAATTGTTAGCTCTCTTAAGAATGAATGTATGAAGGTGAAAAAAATGGCTGCAACATAATAGCAGAACTATAAAAGAGAGTAACACTTCATATGAAACCGAACTACACCCAATTTATACTCTTTTCAATATACAAAAACAATATGACAGAGTAAATGAACTGTATTGACAATATTTCTGAAGACGGTGCATAATGTTACTGTAAAGTCCTGTCAATAGTACACTGCTTTATATATACTGTATCTAAGGGGCAAAACTGAGAATCAACAGAGTTAACAAAATTTGTTGTCTATCTTAGTACTGCTGAAGAAAAAAAAAAAGTTTTTCAGATCTACATGTACTAAAAGATTGGTTTATCGGGCTTGTGAAAGCATGAAATAATCACAAATCTGCATTGTAGAACAACAAGCATAAAATGTTTCAAATGATATCAGTTCTGAAGTGAGAACAAGACTGACAACAAGAACATCAAAATAGTGTATAGTACTGTAGCTGGTTCCTCACTCAGAACAAAAAGTTATTTCTGCATTAATGCTCTATACTGGTCTAGCCACAGACCCCTAGCTTGATTGAAAAAGGGGGCAGGGTGCTAGACTTGTTGAGGAGCACATTAATGTGTGCGAACCGCTGTGTCTTTTCAACATGTAGTGCAGGGGCCCCTTAAGGCTCAAACCCCTGGTGAAGAAGCTCTGGTATTTTAGCTATAATCATACATCTGAAAGAAACTAATCTGATTGATAAGGACCAGTCATTAGCCAAACAGGACAATTGCTTACTATGCTATCATTCTGTGTTCTGCATCCATGTAAGGTATTCATTTATGAGGTACAATAAGATTATTAGGTAAAAAAAACAAAACCTAAAAAAAAAAACAATTGTTACATTTTTTCTGATGTGCAGGGTGGACCGCAAGGAGGCTGGCGGGCCATCGGAGGGGCATGGCGGGCTGTCCCTGTGAAACAGCAAAGCTAGGGGTCTGAGCCAGATAATGGTAAAGAATATGCTTCAAATCAAGTCAGAAAAACAGCTCTACCTACAGATATATGTGCGTAACTTTTCATCACGCCAGGATTTTGATGAAATTTGTTTTTGGAACAAGTATAAAACAAATAACATTTTGTTGTCATTTAAACTAGTTAACATTTCATAAACTTTCTATATCAAGGCGTTGTGTAAGATAAATATACAATGTTTGATCGGGCACTGCAAACTTATGTTCAAAACCAATATCAGTTTTATGTTATGATTTTTGTGTTATATCTGTGATCCAAAATTAAATTGGCACAGTCTTGACAAAATAATAAGTTGCGAAAAAGTAGCAAATGATCAACATTCATTAACAGTATCACGATGCAATGTTAAGGGTTATACTATTTTGTAAGTGTGCAGCCTGCATTGCATCTGCATGACAGTTTCAGAAGTTGCCACAGAAGTTTTGTTTTTGATGTCAAAGATAACATAATAATTCAAAAATATTTCATAGTAGTCTGAAATTATCAAAGTAAGACCATGACTACTCTAAAAACCCTAGTAGTACTACAGTATATCAATCTGTTACTTTAGTTAGGACATACCAGAGAAGACGGTAAATATTAACAAATTTCCAACACTTTGGACACGCAAACTAAAGGGGGATACTACTATAATTCCTAAATTGTGTTACAATCTGCAGTTGCTCTCAAGAATGGTAGCACAAAGAGAGTGAGTAATATTAGAACTTAGCAAATTATTATCAATGTTGTATGCTTACATTTTAAAACACTAAGAATATCAATCATAAGGTAAGATTGTATTAAGAATATTAATACCAAGGACAATAGGGCAATCTAACACGGGGATGATGCGGGCTGTGAATGTATGCTTTATATATTATATTTATGGAACTGCCATTTCCAGCATTCACTTGGATCAGTTTTTGTCTACTGAAGTTCTCTTATTAATAATTAATGTGGTCAACTCTTGGTAGGCCCTATGTTACATATTTTTTGATGAGGTGACTCATAATAGAACTAGTCCAGTCTACTTTCTGAGCAGGGACTATTCTGTTAACGGTTTGGTTGAGTAAGGCAATCAATGGAATAGGCTTACATGGTATTTGAGGCATGGCCATGATCTAGGCCTTATATGTCTCTCATGCACCTTCATATGCCTACTATGTACTCATCAATCATAAAAATGGACTTTTAAACATAAAATTTTTGTCCGACTTCGCTAAGGTGTGTAACAACTTCGGGTCATACTACAGTAATGGGCCCTAGTAGGCCTTAGTACTAGACCTAGTATGCCTACTTCCAGTGCTACTAGGCCTACGGCCTAAGTATTTGGTGCATAAACAGATCATTCTTTGCATCTTTGGTAGGCCTAAACCTAGTACCAGCCTGCAAATTCAAAATTGTGGGTAACGGTAACAAGAATATCATTTGTTTATATCCGTAAGCTCTGTCAATAATCGTACAACCAAATTAATTTCATTTTGCATAATTCCGTCCTGTCTCAATGCATTGCCATAATAACAACCCAGTGTTACGGAAAATCCACACCTTATCATGTAAAGAAGGAAATTAGGTCTAAGAAGTGAGAATTTGGACTGGCATATTCCGTGAGCATTTTCATCCACTAAAAGTACTTGAAAGTGGCTTAAATCTGACAAAACTAATACTTCATTTTATAACAGCATACTGAGCCTTATAAAAAGTTGTCTGCTATGAGAAAAAGTAACTTTCACAGATCAGAAAAACGATTGACGAATCTTACCTGTTCAAAGTTCATCACAAAATGGGACACGAAATATCTTTATTTTGGGAACTTTACCGAGACTGAAAATGTTCGGATCCCGATTTAATCCGAAACATAATGTCTTGTACGTCATTTAATCTTCTCCTGTTAGTGACGAACATTGAAACTGCATAAGTTAGAGCAATTTGAATTATCTGGATTCATTCGGGAGTGGTCGTTTTACAAACCACGAAATGCTCAAATCGAACTTCCGGGTCAAGGCCTCAGAAATTAATGATATCGCAGTAACTGTCATATAGCAAGGTCATGTTCGCAACTGAAGGTCTCTACTCTCAGATCTGGCGATCTCCTGATGTATCGCGGAATTAGCTGTGATGTGTGACGGAAAACTATCAATAAAGTTGGGATGATTTGGACTGTACCATCATTATGCGGGTTGGTTTTAAGAACAAAGCCATTGAAGCAATAGTTGAATACGTTTAGTTTGCACGCAGTGGAGGCTAAGTTCGTTAAAAAAATTCTTTGAGGGCGAAACAATTGATTTATCAACACACATGAAAGGCCGTTCATGTGTGTATATTTATCATACACAAATATTATGTAGTTTCACAGATTTGAGAGTGCTTACGCGTAGCGTGGTCATAGCCAGGATTTTAACTTTTGATAATACCAGTGACCGCCAGAGGCTGAGATGGCATGCGGGAGAGGGGCGGGGCAGCATGAGGGAGAGGGTGGGACGGCATATAGGAGAGGGTGGGACGGCATATAGGAGAGGGTGGGACGGCTTGCCATGTTTGACGGCATAGCATGCCGCATGTGGGATGCAGGCCAAGTGGAATGGAACTTTAGACAACATTTTATTTAACAACTAGCCAGTTCCAATAAAATATCTTTAAAGCAAAACAAATTAGATGAAATTTAATGCACACACAAGTTTAGTTCATAAGTTTTTAGACAAGGCAATACTAATAAGAAACTTTTAAAACTCATTTTTCTTAAACAAATGTATTACAAACCGTACTTGTGCTGAATAGAAAAAAATTCTTAAGAATGCAGTGATAAGAAAAGATATAAAGAAGTTTATTTAAGGATATAATAAGGAGATATTAATTCATGCAAAAAGTTTAATAAATAGCATAGTTCTTAATTTTTGGTATGATCATAATCATGTAACCTAACGTTGTCCTTTATATGCCTCGCTCTTACACTTCTTCGTTCATGATTGTTGTCGATAATATTTCAGCCAAATAATGTTTTAATTTCTGATGAGTACAGTCATATTATAAAAAATATATCTTAGTGTAACAAAATATACCAGAAAACTATTAAAAATGGAAGAAAATAAGCCAAAATTCGGAATCGGAAAATGCTTATCGCCTCTTCACAGCATGTTTACAATATACAAACAGCAGGAAACCCTCTGCACATAATAGTACAGTCCATGCAGATCGGGCGTGCTAAGATTACGTCAGGATTGAAATAAAGGGGTACATAAGCGGACGCGAAATGTTTTCTCTCAACGATTTCTATTTGTTGGAAAGTACGGGCCCTTTTTTGCACCAATCACGTTGGATTTTATATATATGGTAAATAGATGTATGTTAATTGTCAGGCCGTTTGAAATGGACTCCCAAATACTTTCATTCATAAATTACAAAGATCAAAGCGGTGATAACCTTCAAATTTTGCTTGTGCTCTCATTGGAAAACACGTTTGATAGTTTACAAAGTACGGTACTTTAAAAAAAAAAATGATTAAATGAAAATGGTCTCAAACGTCAGATAATAAATTCAAGTTCTCTATATCGTTTGAAATGAAACAACATATTCACAGAATCTTTAGCTATAACGTTTGAAGTGCAAAATATGTGTGATTTTTTAGAGCGTTATGAACAGATAAGGAGATTATCCCAAGCGTATGAACCAAACATTCCTATATGAGGGACACTCAATCCACCACTTTCCTCACCACCAAAACCCTAGCTAAGACTGGTATAGACGTTAGTCACTCCCACCGTTCCCTAAACTCTAGCAAACACTTACCAACAGCAAAATAAACCAACTTATAATTACCCCAGAAGGTGTCAAAAAGCAACTGCATAACCTAGACCCCAACAAAGCCTCAGGTCCTGACCAAATACCACCATGGTTTCTAAAAGCACATGCTGATGACCTCTATGAAATTCTAACTGATCTCTTTCAAACCTCTGTCGATAATGGTACTATCCCTAACAAGTGGAAAGAAGCAAACATATGTAGTGTTTTTAAAAAAGGTGATAAACAAAACCCAGCTAATTATAGACCTATTTCCCTCACCTGCGTTTGTAGTAAAATCCTTGAGCATATAATCCACTC
Source organism: Chiridota heheva (assembly GCA_020152595.1). Classification (NCBI taxonomy): domain Eukaryota; kingdom Metazoa; phylum Echinodermata; class Holothuroidea; order Apodida; family Chiridotidae; genus Chiridota; species Chiridota heheva. The sequence continues at coordinate 108,675 of JAIGNY010002546.1, read as the reverse complement.
ACATGTGATGAAATTCCTTGATGAGCATAATATCTTAACTGATTTACAACATGGCTTCCGTGCAAAAAGATCGACTGAAACACAACTCCTCTTAACAATAAATGATATCTCTAAACAAATTGACCAAAACAGTAACATCTCTATGGCTATTCTTGACTTCTCAAAAGCCTTTGATAAAGTCCCCACCAGCGCCTGTTATCCAAACTTTCCGCCTATGGCATTGATGGAAATCTTCTGGCCTGGTTTGCATCATTCCTCAACAACCGCATCCAGCGTGTTGTTTGCGATGGTGAAATCTCTGATTCTAAACAGGTTTTATCCGGTGTACCACAAGGTACTGTCTTGGGTCCATTACTTTTCCTCTTATATGTAAATGACATCCCTGATAATATAAACAGCACAGTCAGACTGTTTGCTGATGACTGCCTTGTGTACAGAACAATTGATAACCCCTCTGACCAACAAACCCTCCAAGATGATCTTAACAAACTTGAACAATGGCAAAACAAATGGCAAATGAATTTCAACCCCTCCAAATGCTACATCTTGTCAATTTCCTCTAAGAAATGCTTTAAATCACCTGTTTATACCTTATGCAACCAGCCACTAAAACATGTCAACTCACACCCATACTTAGGTGTTGAAATTGATAATAAACTTAGATGGGATAAACATATACATAACATAACCAAGAAAGCTAACTCTATACTTGGCCTTTTAAAACGTAACCTCTCAAACTGTCCCACCGACGTTAAATCTACTGCTTATAAAGCTCTAGTCAGGCCAGTACTTGAGTACGCATCTGCAGTCTGGGACCCCCATCACCAGTGCGATGTGGATAAACTTGAATCTATTCAAAGGAGAGCAGCCAGGTTCTGTATAGCAGACTACTCTTATAAATCCAGTGTAAAAAACATGCTTTATAAATTAGATTGGCCCCTGCTTAAAACAAGACGATACAACACCCGGCTACATATGCTATATAAAATCAAAAACAATCTTGTCGCCATCAATAAAGATGAACTTATCCCCACCGTTAGAACTAATACAAGAAATAATCATGACCTTAATTTCCAGGTTCCCTATGCTAAAAAGAATGTATATAAACACTCTTTCTTCCCTCACACACTAAAGGATTGGAATGCTTTACCGTCAGACTTTGTTCATGCACTAAGTCTCAACTGTTTCAAAGCTAAACTTACTAACACCTGTATTGCTAACTAGTTTTTTTTATATTATTTTTATTCATACTTTTTACGCTCGGTTGGCGTTCATGTCCTCTTGAAGGATTTTTGCCGACTTAACCGATTCAGATTCAGATTCAGAAAGAAGTATCATATTTAATTAATTCAATTAATTAAGAAATATATATCTTGACTCCACCCACAACCTGCAGACCTGTAAATTTCTATTTAATTAATCTCAGTCTTTAATACTCTTGTGAATAACTACCCTCTCATAAACCCAAGTTCCTTTGTGTATTGTCTGTAGTAGCATTATTGTTCTCCCGGCCAGGACAAAGACTAGATTAATTAATAGACGGTGGCAAGACTGCCACCTTGGACTTATGGAACGCCAAAAGGACCACCAAATATGCTTGCAGAAAATATGTTCGAAAATTAATAAGCTCGCAAAATCTATGTTCGGAAATCCTTATGTTCGTAAAATATACGTTCGGGAATAAAATATACTTCGCGAAAAAGGTATGTTCGCATTTTGTAACTTCGCAAAACATTTGCTTGCAATCACTACCTTCGCTATAGTTATACTCACAGTTTGCAAACATATTTCGTGAGCCTTTTGGAGTATGCTCGGGTAACAAAACGTATTTCGTGAGCCTTTTGGCGTAAGCTCGGTTAAGAAACGTTCGTCGAAGTATTTTGCAAAGTGAGTTCGAAAACAGTGGCGTATGCATATGTATGAGTCATTTGTTCTGAAGGCGTGGCGTTTCGGGGTTCTCCTTTCCAAGGATATGTTACCTATGAATAGCTCGGCTTGTTCAACTAGGGGATATTTTTTCAGCTGATTACTGGTGACAGGGTACGCAATGCAACAGGTGTTGGTGTTGCTACACGAAAATAAAGCAGACAGTGCAAATAAGAACGGGTTCATTTTCGTGTATGCCCCTATGAGAAAATAATTTTAAATGTATTATGGAGACAGGAATGGTGACCGCAAAGCAGTGTATAATTGAGGCCTTCTATTCTATAGCAGAGTCGATCTGGGACTCGCTTTAGGAGGCCTGATATTTGGTGCCATCAAATAGCAGAAGATGGGGAGGCCCTGTAGGCACTTAGACAAAGCCCAAGGGCTTCACTTTGGATGAGGTAAAAATTGTGAGCGACACAGTAGACAATATTGCCGTAGTCAAGCTTGGCACGAATGGTGAGCCTGAAGATTTTGAGGAGAGCATGACAGTTCGCACCCCGAATGGTATTGAAGAGGAGGCGGAGAATGTTGAGGGAGCTGTTGCAATTCTGTTTCAAATTGGTTATGTGTTGTTTGTAGGAGAGCTTGTGGTCTAGAGTTAAACCCAGGAACTTAGTGTGGTCAACTTTAGGGATGCAATTGCCATTAAATACAAGGTTTGGGTTGGGGTGGAAGTTGTTGAAATGACAGAAGTGCATGCAAACTGTCTTGTCTTTGGAGAATTTAAAACCGTTGTTGTTGCACCAGACTTACAACCGGTTGAGATTGAGTTGAAGCCTATTTTCGACAAGAGGAGAGCTTGGGAATGAGTAGAAGATGGTGAAGTTGTCCAAGTAGAGGGCATGTTTGATGTTGGGGCCAAGGTTGTCAATGTCGTTAATGCTCAGGTTGAAGAGAGTGGGAGAGAGGATGCTGTCTTGGGGGATTCCCTCTTCTTGGGGATAGGGGTTGGAGAAGGTGTGGCCAATACGAACTTGGAACTGCCTGGGTGAGAGGAAGTTTTCAATAAAGGTGGGGAGGTGGCCTCTGAGGCTGATGGTGTGCAGTTTGCGGATGATGCCGTATTTCCAAGTAGTGTCAAAAGCTTTCTCGAGGTGAAAAAAGATGACAATGAGGTGTTCCTTTTTTGCAAAGGATTTCCAGATAGTCGAGTGTAATTAACTGGTCCAGGGTATTGCGACCCTTCCGGAAGTCGCTTTGGTGAGAGGAGAGGACTCACTTATTTAAACCTAAAAACTGTGACTGCCGAGTTAATCAAGATGCCAAGATGGCTACCAAAATTGGTACTGATCAAAGTCATCCTGTACAGTGCGTTCAAATGTTTTTTTGTTAGATCAAACTGCAACCTAGAAATCTCAATATCACTCAAAAATACAGAATTTAATTCCAAATACCTTTTTCTGCCCACCATGCTGCACCGTTTATTCAATCAGATGAACTGGAACCTTTTTCGTAGTTGTATAACAATTAAAAATTATGAGTAAAGGGAACAAGAATTTGCTAATGACAGCAATAAGGGTTATTTACACGAATGTGTACCATACGTATAGTAATATTTCTATCAGACTGAAGAAATTGTGCTTCCTTGCCAATTGTGGATTAAGAATGGGCACATTGGGTATACTTGGGCACATTGGGTATACTTGGGCACATTGTGTATACTTGGGCACATTGTGTATACTTGGGCACATTGTGTATACTTGGGCACACTCCTAAAAGTTATAATCCAGAAAAGAAAAAAGACTGATCATCATTTGGAACTTTTAAGAGCACAATATACTCTACTAAACAAAAATCCCTTCATTTTAAGATCCTGTCCAAAATTCTCAGAACAGACTCTTCACATACTGTCCACTAAATGAAAAAAAATACAGATGTTCAAAAAGCTGGGCTGAAAGAACCTTCTCTTATTTATTCTTCCCTGGATCCACCGGTGTTTACATGCAAAAATCATATATACAACCCTTACGTTAAAAATAAATCAAATAAATATAAAGAATCATCAATATATATGAAATGATGAAGTTTGCAAAGAAATAAATGATAATTCACTTTCGTGTTTGAAAATAATTTGGTGTGTATCAATTCAACAATAAACACCAAAACAAACTTAACATGAAGGATATTCTTTACTGATAAAGACATTGATTTCTATTGATGTGTAACATTATTCTAACATTTTTAATAAGTCGGACAAATGTCAATTCAAAACATTATTTGATTGATATCATGTTTGAAAACAAATTATACAAAAATATTATTTCACAAAGTTTAAACCAGGACACCAATGACAGATACTAGCTCAACATATTGGAAAAAGATCATTGAACACTACCACAATTACAATTGACTTGCATTTACATTTAATGTTCAAAGTTTTGTTGGAATTGGCCTAATTAAAAACCGTATTTTCAAAAATAACTAGCTGCATGTAAGAGGAATCAAGCCCTGGATGCTAGGTTGCTACAGTATATAGTCTGATTCTCTACTGTACTGCCGCAGAGGTCACGTTGGATCAAAAAGTAGACCTATCGTTTTGAGCCAAATCCAAATAATTAGGCTAAAATGGCCTCACTCGTGCCTTTAAAAAAAACAACTCTGTGTTAGAAAGAAGAAGATGCTGGTGATGAAATTCTTTACAGTTCTCTTGTATGTATCTTTTCTACAAGATTGACATGTCTGACCATCAGCTGAATTAGTAATCTTTTCATTTGTGATCTTCTACAAAAAAAATCATCATTTAGAGAATGTCCATTTCAGATGTTCAATTAATTATGTTATGAATGCCAGTCTGAGGATGATATATTAAACATGGATGGAAAGAAAAATTGTAACCAATAGGGAAATGGGACCGGATTATCCCTGTGGCAGACAACAGTTGTACCTTTTTAGCCCCAATGTTTCAAAACCTAATCATTTATGTATTTATTGAGAGGTACAGTAATTTGTAACCAATAGAAATATGGAACCGGGATCATCCACGTGGTAGACAAAAGTTGTACCACATAACCCCCAATTATTTAAAAACTTTATCATTTCTGTAATCATTGGGAGGTACAGTAATTTGTAACCAATAGGAATATGGAACCGGGATCATCCACGTGGTAGACAAAAGTTGTACCACATGACCACCAATGTTGCAAAACTTGATCATATCTGTAATTATTGAGAGGTACAGTAATTTGTAACCAATAGGAATATGGATCCGGGATCATCCACGTGGTAGACAAAAGTTGTACCACATGACCCCTAATGTTTAAAAACTTTATCATTTCTGTAATTATTGAGAGGTACAGTAATTTGTAACCAATGGGAATATGGAACCGGGATCATCCTCGGGTAGACAAAAGTTGTACCACATGACCACCAATGTTTTAAAACTTTATCATATATTTAATTATCTAGAGGTAATGAATTCCATTTTGTTCTTGTTATTGATTATAAAATTATACTTTAAAAATGTATTCAAATATATATTTTTTGAAGATCGTAGGTATAGTATAACAAATATAATTGTAAAATGTTTAAAAATATTTTCCCAACAGATCTCATGCCATACATTTAAATATTGATAAGATGATAGTTAAAATACATTTTTGTACTTGGAATTAAAAGAACCTTTACACTTTTGATAATGATACAGTAACTTCCATAGCATTGTTCTATAGTAAAGTGGTCATAGATATGCACAGGAACTCTCTAGGCAAAGGCAGTACTCATCATTTCTAATTTTACCAGAGTACATAGGCACAATGAGCTTGTTAACATGGCTCACATTTCAGAAATTAGGAGGCATGGGTACTTCTACTATCTACTATTTACACCATGAATAATGATATTTTGACTGTAACACCTGCCATATATAACTACCCTACTTATACTCAATGTGAGAAAAGATTAACACAGTTTGCAAACAATGTGAAGTAGATATTATAATAGATCTCAGCTTTCTTCTTTGAAACAGACCTCTGTGGTGTAGTGGTTAGTTCTTTGTCCTCTCACCCGCACGTCCCGGGTTCGTATCCCGGTGGGTCTGCAACCAATAAGTTCACAACTGATTATCAAAGGCCGTGGTCGTCTTGATATAATGTCCAGTACTGGATGCTTTCGGGACGTTAAACCTTGCTATGCTATGCTATGCTAAATCAATTTACTTCTATCCATCTTTCCTGCTACCTCTGTCATATATAATTTGTTGCATTTCATCATTAGAAATGATATAAGTTTGTTGAAGGTATGAATATGAAAACTCATCAATTGGTTCCTGATTTGTTGCAAATATCCAATATCACTTATTTACATACAAAGTTGTGTAGTACAATGATGACGAAATGCTTGCTGGTCTGAACCAATGATAACTACATGGTGCTGCTCCATTCAAATATCGACATAGGTCTTTGAGCTCTGGATATCATCTTGAAGAGCAGCGTAACACAACTTGTACAAATCCTGCAAATAAAAAAAACACCAAGAACCTTAAACGTTTACCTGAATATACCTTTCATTAGAGGTCAACGACATTCACATATCATTTGAAGAGTATAAATTATGTCTTGAAGAGCATGATAAGCTGAGTATAAATTCTATCTTGGAGAGCGTGATAAGCTGCAAATTCGCTTTCTTGAAAAAAGTTTTTATTTGTAGGTTTATGCTGAGTAACAGCAACATTTCTAAAACTCCTTCAAGAATCCATAGTTGTTGAAGACTGCAATTTCAGAAAATGCTACTTATTTGTATTAAAGTCATCCAGTCAACACACCATTCACTATATATGCAATAAGTATTAATGCAATCAACCTCTGAAGATAAAGGATTCATAGTTGTTGAAGACTGCAATTTCAGATTTATTATCTTCAAAGCTGTCAATAAAAATGCTACTTATTTGTATTAAAGTCATGCAGTCAACACCTCATTCACTATATATGCAATAAGTATTAATGCAATCAACCTCTGAGCATCCTATGTGATCATGAGTAACATAAGACCACCATTACACTATACCCTTGTAATTCAGGCTTACATACTCTTCGCAGCATAGGCTCACCTATGAGATGTGTTCTCTTTACCATTGTCTACCTTTGATGTTTTACACTTAAGTCCTTTGTTTTATACAATTCTCTCTAGTCATCATGATTTGCTTCTCACCCTCAGTAATTTTTAACAAAATCACAAAAACTACATTCCATGTTGATGACTGAAGTACATCATACATGCCAGTGTATCATCATACATACCAGTGTATCATCATACATACCAGTGTATCATCATACATACCAGTGTATCATCATACATACCAGTGTATCATCATACATACCAGTGTATCATCATACATACCAGTGTATCATCATACATACCAGTGTATCATCATACATACCAGTGTATCATCAAACATACCAGTGTATCATCACACATACCAGTGTATCATCACACATACCAGTGTATCATCATACATACCAGTGTATCATCATACATACCAGTGTATCATCATACATACCAGTGTATCATCACACATACCAGTGTATCATCACACATACCAGTGTATCATCATACATACCAGTGTATCATCATACATACCAGTGTATCATCATACATACCAGTGTATCATCATACATACCAGTGTATCAATAAGATGAGGCTGCATGGTTCTCAAGTGTAGAAGTGAAGCAAAGACATTCACAGTTCCATCTGAGGACATGACAGATCGTTCATTCTCACACCACAGAGTACAAAACACACCAGATCTGCCGGCACCATTTCTATGTGGAAAAATAAACATGATGATAGTTTGAAATATAATAATTATGTTGAAATGAGCAGCATTTGGGAAGAATGCTTCATACAAATTTTGTTTCTTCCAGGCACATCACCAATTTCACATGTTTAGGGGTCAAGACTAGAACTTGAATGTGGTATATAAACACAATACACAATCTCACTTGAATATCTTAATTCTCTAGCTATCACTTGAAATAATACACTTTATAGAGCTTTGTGCATGAGTGTAGCAACAAAATTAGAAGAGGGAGCAAAAATCCTCAGAAAAAGATAACATGCATTTAGTCTATGAGGTCTAGATACGCAACAGTTTTTTACTTATGTAAATAGGTGTGAAAAACATTACAATCTATGAACATGAAAATTACCATACTGAAATATATAAATAAGGAAAAGACATACAATTCCTACGCAAGAGGGGTGGAGTAAGGGTGGCACAGCTACCCTCTGGCTATGTGCCTCCGGCTTTGTGCAAAAAGTAATTAGCCTATTGTGCAGGTGTAAGGCTCCTAATCTAATATGTTCAAACAGTAACAAAATATCATTGTTGACAAATAATAATCGTGCACATTGATTATTATCACCATGAACCTATGAGAATAACAAATTGATAAGGTAAATAAATGTCTGCCAATTGTGGATAGTATCTACCTTCCAGAAAAATAAAATCTTGTTTAAATCTGGCAGAGCATTTTTGCAGCTTAAAATCACATTGCAATGACCTCTATGACACATACTGTATGTAAAACTGTGTTTCCTTGAAGAAAAATGCACCTTTCACATACGTTCCCCATCTGTTTCCCTCCCACTAATGGGCCAAAATAAATTTAGTAGTGGTCCTTAATTGGCACGGCCAAGAAACTTCCAATGAAGCTTCAGTTGCATCAATTGGTATTACCGTATTCGACGTATTAAGCACCTCTGTGCCCACCCATTGGTATTACCGTATTCGACGTATTAAGCACCTCTGTGCCCACCCATTGGTATTACCGTATTCGACGTATTAAGCACCTCTGTGCCCACCCATTGGTATTACCGTATTCGACGTATTAAGCACCCCTGTGCCCACCCATTGGTATTACCGTATTCGACGTATTAAGCACCTCTGTGCCCACCCATTGGTATTACCGTATTCGACGTATTAGGCACCCCTGTGCCCACCCATTGGTATTACCGTATTCGACGTATTAAGCACCCCTGTGCCCACCCATTGGTATTACCGTATTCGACGTATTAAGCACCCCTGTGCCCACCCATTGGTATTACCGTATTCGACGTATTAGGCACCCCTGTGCCCACCCATTGGTATTACCGTATTTGATGCGTTGGGCGCCCCTGTGCCCACCCATTGGTATTACCATATTTGACGTATTAAGCGCCTCCCTGTGCCCACCCATTGGCATTACCGCATTTTATGTATTAAGTGTCCCTGTGCCCACCCATTGGTATTACCGTATTAAGCGCCCCTGTGCCCACTACTGGTATTACTGTATTAAGCGCCCCTGTGCCCACCCATTGGTATTACCGTATTGAGCCCCTGTGCCCACCCATTGGTATTACCGTATTAGGCGCCCTTGTGCCCACCCATTGGTGTTAGCGTATTGAGCCCCTGTGCCCACCCATTGGTATTACCGTATTAAGCGCCCTTGTGCCCACCCATTGGTATTACCATATTGAACCCCTGTGCCCACCCATTGGTATTACCATATTCGACATTTTAAGTGCCCCTGTGCCCACCCATTGGTATTACCGTATTAAGAGCCCTTGTGCCCACCAATTGGTATTACTGTATTAAGCGCCCCTGTGCCCACCCATTGGTATTACTGTATTAAGCGCCCCTGTGCCCACCCATTGGTATTACCGTATTGAGCCCCTATGCCCACCCATTGGTATTACCATATTCGACGTTTTAAGTGCCCCTGTGCCCACCCAATAATTTTTGACTGCTTACATCATTTATTTGATTAATTTGAAGACTTAAAACACTTCAGTTTTGTTATATTCTTAAGCGCCTTTGTGCCCACCCATTGGTATTACCGTATTGAGCCCCTGTGCCCACCCATTGGTATTACCATATTCGACGTTTTAAGTGCCCCTGTGCCCTACCAATATTTTCTGACTGATTACATCATTTATTTGATTAATTTGAAGACTTAAAACACTTCAGTTTTGTTAGTTTCGTTGTTTATTTTGCGTGTGGTGCTCACAAAGCTTTTGCGGTGATTTTTGTGGGGCTATTATAGTTCACATACAGTATATGCACATTGCAGTTTGTATATCGCCATGTACTTGGCCCCGGGCATGGGCGCTTATTAGGAAGCAGCTTTGGGCATAAAAAGGTGCCACTTTATTTTCGTAAGTGCTCTGGGCACTTATTACGTCCAATACAGTAAGTTATTTTATATAAACATACGGCATATAAGTACAAAAAACTATGAATTACAAATACAACACTACTCACAAGCAATGAACCAACACAGGTCCACTCTCTGGCATTGAGTTCTTCATTTCCATGACAGTCGTCACAAGAGAATTGATCGATTGTATTCTGCCTGGAAATGACTGATTTGCTGGCCATCCCAAAAGTTGAAAGTGGTGCAGGCAATGTGCAGTATCCTTTAGAAATGTAAAATGTCAAATTGTACAGTAAGAATCCCTTATCAATGTTTAATCTCCTTCCTTAAACCATATTTTACTTGCGCTGTTGTTTGCATATTATCCACACACAAACAACAACACGTTACACTTACAACACTCACACACAAACAACCATACATTACACTTTTAACACCCACACACAAATAATTACACTTACAACACTCACACACAAACAACCACACATTACACTTACAACACCCACACATTACACTTACAACACCCACACACAAACAACCACACATTACACTTTACAATACCCACACATTACACTTTACAACACCCACACATTACACTTTACAACACCCACACAACCACACATTACAACACCTACACAACCACACATTACACTTACAACACCCACACAAACAACGACACATTACACTTACAACACCCACACACAAACAACCACACATTACACTTACAACACCCACACACAAACAACCACACCTTACACTTAGAATATAACAACATAACAAACTTTAGGTCTTATAAACATGACAATTATTGACCTACCTGATCAGTGCCATTCACCACTTCAAAAACCCTTTGCGTCCAATCACCTTCGGATGTTACAGACTTCATGATTATGGTAAGGCCACCAGGAAAGGTTGTGCTCTGATATGGCCAGTACTGGGTGTATGACTGATACAGAAAAATACAATTTGGTGCAGGTGAGAAAACAAGAATGATGGCATACAATGACGTATAACTTCAATAATTCCAATTCTTCCATAGTCAATGGAAATGTAACACAAAATATCACAACTAGGAATTATTCAGTGAAAAATACAGTGTGCCTATTTATGGTAGTTTTTGTACATCACCTTTTCAAGACAACAGTGTATAATTAAAGGTCAAAATTGTATGTAAGTATTGAAACAATTACTTAAAACTCTGTTACAAAGTTTTTAGTATTTGTGATGATTATTTCTACCGCAGAAAACTCAAAGGAAACAAAATAATGCTTAATATGAATGATTCCTTATTGCATGAAAGTTGAAACCAAAGTTGAGAGAAAAAAACCCTAAATTTCCCCTTTAAATTGATATCAAGAATGAGTAATTATGGAATATGCAAAGGAAACTGGTTGCATAAATATTGAGTAGATGAGAAGAATATAAAGACTGAGAAATGTCAATACCAATACTACCTGTATCGGACAAAACTTGTTGGAACATTCCGTGTGCTATCAAAGTTCTATTTTGGTTTAATCTATCAGCAAATATAGAAAAGGGTCCTAATCAGACTAGTATGAAATATCAGTAAAAGGGTAAAAAGGGGCAGTGAATTATTCAAGTGACCCAACTATATGTCTGATGCTGTGATAGAAAGATGGACATAGTCATTCCAATAACCTACATTGTTTTGTATGTCCATGTCATTTAACATGACAACTGCAACACACTTCCATTCAAACACAAGACGCCAGAAGTCTTCCATGGTGCTCTCCAATGGGTGCTGGGTGATGATGAAGGCTTCTTTGCTCTGCAAAGACTGACAAAGGAAATTAATTCTTATATTGGACCCTTTTTAGTAGCTAATGACTGGATTAAAAAAAAAAAATAGACCTAGGGTGCAGATACAGTGTACATATAAAAATATTGTACAAAATTAAATACCATATGTGCACAAACTAACTAAATGCAAAACATAAGTTCAGTATTTAGACTGCACAAAATGCCATTATAAAAAAAACTGCTGTGCATAATAAACCGTACCAAATCTAAGGTTCCCGGTGCTATGTTCATGTGACACACAAACCTACAATCATTCTCTATAAATTTCTTAAATTGTCACCGTTTGCCAATTATCAGACAGGTGTGCGACTATATGACATGAACTAGAATGGTAAATACCATCATGGTTCACATGCCCATGCAAATTGACAACCATATCATACGACCCTCGCAATCATAAAAATGATATCCCACACTATGTCCCACATGGCATTCGCACATGGTATCCCACCCCATGTCCCATCCTATCCCATGTCCCACATGGCATCCTATGTCCCACATGGCATCCTATGTCGCACATGGTATGCCACCAATGTCCCATCCTACCTCATGTCCCAGATGACATTCCATCCCATGCCCTATATGGCATCCTTCCCTGTGTCCCACATGGCATTCCTCCATATGTCCCACATGGCGTCCCTCCCTATATCCCCCATGGCATCCCATGCACCCTATTACCCACATGGTATCTCATCCTATATCCCACATTATATCCAACCATGTCCCACATGGCATCCCTCCCTATGTCCTACATGGTATCTCTCCCTATGTCCCACATGGTATCCCTCCCTGTGTCCAACATGGCATCCCACCTTATGTCCCACACCAGTAGCTTCCCACCCCATGTCCTACATGGCATCTCACTTTATGTCACACATTAAATCCCACCATATGTTCCACATGGTATCCTCCCCATGTCCCAATGACATTCCACTTTATATCCCACATGGCATCACATCCCACGTTCCACATGGCCTTCTACCTATGTCCCATATGATCTCCTACCCTATGTCATATGTGGCATCCCACCTTATGCCAATCGTGGCATCCCAACCATGTCCCACATGACATCCCATTCCATGTCCCACATGGCGTTCAACCATATTTCCCACATGCCATCCCTCCCATTATCACCATGGCATCCCACCTTATGTCCCGCATCAGAGGTTTCTCAACCGATGTCCCACATGGCATCCTACCTGATGTCCCACATTGGATCCAACCATATGTCCAACATGGAATACTTCCCCATGTCCCAATGACATTCCACTTCATGTCCCACATGGCATCATATCCCATGTGCCAAATGGCCTCCTACCCTATGTCGCACATGGCATCTCACCCTATGTACCACATGGCTCCCACCCTATGTCCCACATGATATCCCATCTAATATCCTGCATGGCATCCCACCCCATATCCCACATTGCAACCCGTCTGATGTCTCACATGGCTCCCACCTCATGTTCCACATGACATGCCATCTGATTTCCCACACGGCATGCCATCCAATGTCACATCCCACCCCATATCTCACATAGCAATCCATCTGATGTCCCACATGTCCATAGGCTCCATAAGCAGTCTCATCCTATCACAGTCCCTGATTGAGCATACTATGTATGAAAAATCTATCAGTCCATATAATGACTTATGCAAATGAACTGTTGAATAAGAAAATAAAGGCGAAGTCATATAATTACGCCTGATATAGCTCTTGGTGCATACCACATGGCATATATTTCATCCGATGTCCTACATGTCTCCCACCCATGTCCCTCATAGTATCCCTCCCTATGTCCATATGCAGTCACACCATGTCACACTCCCCTACTGAGCATACTAAGCATATGCCTTGTCAGTTTATATACTGTAGCAACTTCATGCAAATAAACATAATAATAAAGTTTAGTTTAAGGTGGAGTTTAATAATCATGCCTCATACAGCCGTTGGTGCACAAATATTCTAAAGAATCTTAAGGATTTGAAACCTCAAGAGTATGAGAGATACTTGAGGATCTTTGAAGAATTTTGGAAATTATATCATGTTACAGTTATCTTCCAAGGAAATATCAAATGTTTTGTAGACTTTTTAATTTAAGGAAACTAGTCTTCAACCTGTCTTAAGTGTCTCTGAAAAACTGTAAACATTTAATAAGGAAATTCCAGCCTTACATGAGGATATCTCAAGAAACTTTAAATTTTTCTGAGGAATTCTGAATAACTTTAATATTTTCTGAGGAATTCTAAAAATGCTTTAACATTTCTGAAGAAATCTCAGGAAAAACAGCAGAAGGCTGGCCGGAATCGCCATTACATAGGTCCGCATTATACTTCGCATTATGTTTCGCATTATGCTTCGCATTATGCTTCGCATTATGCTTCGCATTATGCTTCGCATGCTCACCAAAAAATGAGTTTTAGACCTTTTGACATAATCTTGGCAATAACTTTTCGCATATCATCAAAAATCTCTTTGGACTGACAACGGAAGAACAATGGTCGATGCGAAGCTTTAAGATTATTGGGTAAAATTGCACATCAAAGTTATTTGCTTGTCATTCACTATCATATGATGAAACCTTTTATGGTATGAGTAAAGGAAAAGAAATGCAGGATTTGAAATGCATGATAAAATTATTTTAAAGCTATCTGTGCAATTTAAAACAATTGCACACATAGCTTTAAAAATCATTATTAATTATTGTATATTTTGTTCTTTGTATCTGAAAAATGTATTGCAAAGGTTATGTGACTATGTTTTGAGAGTAAATGTTACTTGCAACATAAAGAAAAATCATGTTTTTACTGATGAATTTGTATTGAAGCTGACATTGCCCCCATTTATGAATAAGGAACAATGTACAATAAGAAACAAATATACAATTACAGTAGGAAAACTACCATACATTTCATCTACTAATATTATGAAGAGTGTTTGTGCACACTTACACTAGCAATGGTAGCATTTATATAATCATTTTCTCCATACCCACATGCAGAAGAAAGAACTGGTCTGAACTCATCCACTGCAATTTAAAAGAAATGGTAATTAATACAAATTGACAAAATTGGGTAAATATGGAATTGGTAAAAGAAATGAGGCTGAAGACAAGATCGTAAGTCTGGCAACCTCAAGAGGACTCGCAGTAGTTAACACTTTCTTCCGCAAACATTGGTCCAGAAGGATAATATATACAAGTGGTGGAAAGAACAGCCAGTTGGACTACATCATATGCCGCAGATCCATCTTAAAGCAGGTGCACGGACTGCATCCTGGGAGAAGCTGTTGCAAAACAACATAAACCTGTGCTGTGCAAAATCATGGTTAAAGCAATACGGGCACCTAAGAAGAAATGGGTGAAGAAAACAAAGAGGTGGAAACTAGGAAAGAAAGAACTTTGCAAAAAGTTTTTGCTTGAAGTATTAGAAAGCATAAACAGTGGCGAAAAGAACTGGGCCTGTGTCAGCAAAGTAGTAAGAGAGAAAGCCAAGACCATCTTGGGTGAGACTCGGGGGAGCCCCAAGACAGACAAGGAAACTTGCTGGTGGGATAAGCAGGTGCAAGAGGCAGTGCGCATGAAAAAGAAAAAGAAGAAAGAAAGAGACTTAAACAGGTGCGACAAGACCATTGCAGAGTACAAAGAGGCCAATAAGGTGACAAATAAGGCAGTGGCTAAAGCAAAGGCTACTGCTTACACGGAACTATACAATAGTCTTGATGGAGAGGAAGGACAGAAAAAGGCAATTCGGATAGCCAAGCAGAGGAACATGAACTCTGCAGATGTGTACCAGGCTAAGCTGATAAAAGATGAGGATGGTAGGACATTGACAGATGATGAGGAGATCCGTATGCAGTGGAGAGATTACTTTGAAAGGCTAATGAATGTGGAAAATAAAAGGGTAGAAAGAACAGTCCCAACTGGTATGGAGGAAGCCGTGGAACCAATGATGGAGGAAGAAGTGGAAATGCTCTAAGAAAAATGAGAAAAAGGGAAGGCAGTGGGCCCTGATGACATCCCTGCGGAAGTATGGACCTGCCTGGGGAAAAC
This sequence comes from Chiridota heheva, assembly GCA_020152595.1. Classification (NCBI taxonomy): domain Eukaryota; kingdom Metazoa; phylum Echinodermata; class Holothuroidea; order Apodida; family Chiridotidae; genus Chiridota; species Chiridota heheva. The sequence goes on along the minus strand of JAIGNY010002546.1, from coordinate 92,744 downwards.
AGGGGTCAGGTTGCAAAAGGACTGGTTCAACAACATCATCATCTGTGGTAAAATGCCTGACAAATGGGAAAATGGCATATTAGTCCCAATCTATAAGAACAAGGGCGATGTTCAGGATTGCGACAACTACAGAGGCATATAGCTTATGTCTCACATCATAAAGATATGGGAGAGAGTGATAGATGGCTGGCTCAAGATATGTTTGAGATTGGAGATGAGCAGTTTGGTTTCATGCCCGGTAGGAGTACGACTGATGCCATTTTCGCCCTCAGACAATTAATTGAGGCATACAGGGAAGGACAGCTGAATCTCCACTGCGCTTTTATTGATTTTTTTGTATTATGTGAGGCTGGTGCAAGACATGTATGACGGAATTTCAACCTAAGTCAGATGCGTGGATGGTCTGTTGATGCTTCTGAAGTGACTATTGGCGTCCACCAAGGCTCAGCTCTGAGCCCTTTCCTGTTTGCTGTGATAATGGACTGCCTGACAGAAGAGATAAGGAGAAAGACACCCTGGGATATGCTGTTCGCAGATGATGTGGTCCTATGTGACAAGACAAAGGAAGATGTAGAGAGAAGGCTTGAGGCTTGGAAAATGGCACTGGAGGATAGAGGCCTAAGAGTCAGTAGAAAGAAAACTGAATACCTGTGCACAGGAGGAGGTTCTAAAGTAGAAGGAAGCATCATGATACAGGAGGAGAGAGTTCCCAGGGTGACAGAATTTAAGTACCTGGGGTCCACTATGCAAGAAGATGGAGCGTCCAGCAAAGAGGTGCAGAGGAAAATACAGGCCGGCTGGAGCAGCTGGAGGAAAATAACAAGCATGCTGTGCGATAGGAAATCACTAGTGCGAGTTAAAGGAAGCCTTTACAAGACCATGGTGAGACCAGCGATGCTGTATAGGATGGAGTCCGTACCCCTCACAAAGAAGGAGGTACATAAGATGGAAGTTGCGGAGATGAAAATGCTGAGGTTCGCATACGGTGTGACGAGTATGGACCAGGTTAGAAACGAGGTGGTGAGAGAAAAACTGCAAGTGGGTGAGTTTTGTGGCAAGGTTCGTGAGCGAAGGCTGCAGTGGAAAGGACATGTAGAAGAGGAGTATGTTGGCAAGAGGGTCCAGCAGATGACTGTTGGAAAGAGGAGGAAAGTTAGACCAAAGAGGAGATGGAGGGATTGTGTGAAGGTGGATATGGGAGTTGTCGAGGTGAAAGAAGTTGATGCCAAAGATAGAGGGAGATGGAGGAGGCTGGTTCACACTGGCGACCCCACCTTATGTGGGACTTAAGCCAGGAGAAGAAGAAGGTAAATAATAAAAATGACTTATTTTTACAGGAATGATGCTCATCTAATTTAGATGAATTCTATAAGTTTTTTTTCTGGATTCTCCTTCTTTGTAAGATTCTACAAGATTTGTCCTGCTTTAGTTTTAAATTATTTTGTATAGCTATCCTATGTGGTCTGTGAAAGAATATCATAGATCATGTAATGGAACACATCTTCAAAATGTTTCCTTGGTAGAACCCTCAAAGCTTTCTTCTGTCAAGTTGAATACATTCAAGCAAAAACTACCAAAATATTGGTATTATTCTGTTTTATGCTGTTTCAGTTGTAATACCACAAAAGTTGACAGTAATCTCAATTGCCATTAATCTTGTAAAATACTTGTATACAAATACAAACAACTTACAGGGAAGGATTTTCTTTTCTCTGTTCTTCTGAATATTCACATCTTTTTTGGCTTCTTTGAAGCTGTCCAGTTGAAAAGTAGGACTGAATTTATCAAGTAGCTGGAAAAAGAAAGAAAATCACATGCATCAAATCTTCATAAGAGTTGTGTTACATCTTAATGTCACTAAATGTTAAATTTATAATGTACGAGCTGTTTGTACTTTATACACTTTTTCTAATCAATAGTATACTCATTGTATAACAAAACGTACCTCAAACTCTTCCTCTAATTCTGTGTTTCTCTTATTTGGAGAAAGAGAGAGAAGTTGCTGGTAGGCTGTCTGTAGGGCTTGATATGGAATTGCTGTGTTTGCAATCATTCTCCCACAAGCCAATGCCTCATGCAGGAATATGTACTGTTTCTGAAGAAAGTTAAGGTGAGATATTTATACTTAAAATTCTCATGAATAGGAGGGAAAAAATTCTGAAGTACAATAAATGTGGTATTGCTATATCGACCTGCTTTTGCTTGGTATAAGTATTAGGAACTAAAAATAACTAGAATAAGTACTAACATAATCAAAACATTTCCTTGCACAAAGATTCTAAAATGTAATTTAATGCACTTCAATTCTAAGATACTTGCAATTGTTCCTAAGGTTTAGGTTTTAAGCTTCCTAAAAGCGAGTGGATGATTGCAATGAACTGATTTGCTACCTGTAAGTGACTGGATGATTGCAATGAACTGATTTGCTAAATTGAAACAATTGTAAGTGACTGAATGATTGCAATGAACTGATTTTTCTTGAGAGGAGGAGGTACCCACTCTGTGTGCAGGGGGGAAGGAGCGTTGACCGGTCCATAATATGTTCACTCTGTTGATCCACCAAGTCGACTCCTGGTGAGAGGAAGAAGCTGTATAGGGCCCCGTTACTGCGTCACGGCGACAACAGGCCCGTCGCTGGTTAAACGCACCTCGACCCCGTACGGGGTCCGAAGGGCGGTGACATGTGGGAAGAGAAGAAAAAGACTTCGTCTTCGTCTTTGCTAACAGCTTCTGAATCTCCTGAAAATCATCCTTGCGGCCAGCTTCGCGCGACAGAACATCTCGGAAGTGACCTGCAAATAGGTCCGGGCCTTCTGTTGGTAAGTGCTGAAGGTCCGTCTGAGTGGCATCAGAGAGTCCAAGGAGAAGAAGAACATTCTCGCGCCTCTCCCGGACTACCTTTGCGGAGGCTCGGGCGAGTTGGTCGACTGTTGCGTCGAGCAAATCCGAGAGTCCGGTTAACAAAGACAAGGTCATTGTAATGACGTCAGATAGTAGATACCTACGCAAAACCGAGTCTAAGCCCTCTGTCACCCATACGGCAAGGACTTGGTATTTGAAAGCCCGCCGTACGGCCCAGTCGACAGCTGTTAGAGAATCTTCCCTCTGCTGGACCGCAGGGTGAAGAAATTTCTTAGCCCTGGCCACGGAGCTGGACACCGCTGCGGTGCCGCTTGCCGTTGCTACACTCCTTCCGGGATCAGGGGAGTGTTTATGAGCACCTGATAGGCAGCTGGTTGGACGCGCGTGGCCTTGTCGACTTCTTTGTTGTAGGCTGTCCAGTTCCTGTCCGGGGTCCTAACCCAATGCCGAACACTGGTCACCAGGGAGGCATCAATGGTAAATTGTCTAGTCGTTGGCTTAGTATCCCTCGGCGCTGAGTTGAGCAGTCTATGCTGAGACTGTGGGCCAGCCTCTACGAGAGGTTCTTCTGCAATATCCAGCTTGATTTCCCATTCTAGGAAGTCAATAAGCTGGGCAAACCGCTTCCCTTATAAAAGGGGGTCAATTGGGGGTAGTGGGGGAAAGAGGACCTCATCCAGTATCTGGTAGGATACAGGGGTCTTATCTAATGTGGTCTGCAGTGTTGATGTGGCACTGGGGACGGCTTGAACCAAGGCGGCGGGAGGAATCCACGGTCCTGGGGGTGATCCCGTGCCGTGGGCGTGTCTGCAGTCTCCACCGGATGGTCCATATCGTCCAAACAAATCAACTTCCTCTCCCGAGGGATAGATGTCGAGGGCATCCTCCTCCAAGACCTCAGGTCGGGGGGATGCCATGCCGCGGCAATGGCAGCTGCCAGAAGGCGAGGAGCAGGAGGCGGTAGCCTCCACTCCAGCGCCTGGGACACCAAAGTCTCAAGTATTTTTTTTAGTGTGTCCTGGAAGGTGGGATCCTCGAGAAGGTTTCCCCTGTGTCGCTTCCTGCGCCTCCGCCTGGGTTCAGGGGAGGATGAGGAAGAGAAGGAGGAGGAAGAGGACTGGTGACGTCGACTTTGTCCCCCCTTGTATGCACTATCCCGTTCCCTGTCTATCCTCTAGGGTCTGCCTCATTCAGGAGACCTCACCGAGGGGATGGGAGGGTTGGGCTCCGCCACAGCTTTTAGCACCACTGGGGTAGGTGTTAACGTACGCCTGCTCAGCTGCGGGGGCCCGTCGTCAGGTGCCCTGCTGAGAGTAGGCAGCGGCCCTGCCTCCTGGGCGGGAGGGGGCTGCGGTTTAAGCCTGGGCGGCGGCGGGGGCGACGGCCTATCTGACCGTCGCTTCTCTACTCTCTCGGCCGCTTTTTGAAAGTCCCGGTCGCGGTGGAGTCTGCGCTCAGACCACGCCGCTTGATCCCAGTCGCTGCATAGCGTACAAGGGTTGGACTCGCAGCAATATCTACACGCGTAACACGTGAGATGGATGTCACCGGAGCGTAATTTAAAGAAGCGTTTGCATGCTATGCATCGCGGGACATCTTGGGTGCGTAACGCACCGACACTCTGGGACCTGTCTTCCGTGTCCATGAGACTGGTAAAAATAATTGCGAAACTGTGACGTTCAACGCGAACAATCTTATTAATGGCGTTCACACGGCCGTGGAACTGTGTAGCTAATGGCTACGGGGGACCAAGAAGAAAATAGCTCTCGTGGTGCTATATTTCTTGCGAAGATTGTTACTTGTCACCTGATCACATAGCTTCATAGCTATTGGGTGTATTTCCGGGTTAATCATACGGTGTACGTTATCCCGTTACAAAACTATGGAGCCGTACAAACCCGTTCACCGTAGCCGTATCGACCCGTAAAGCATTGGGTCACAGAGCCATATGAAACCGTCCGGCTGTCCAACGGACCCGTAAACACGGACCGTGGAGCCGTCCAATGGACCCGTATGAAGCTGTTACGGACCCGTGAACATGGGTCGTGAAACCGTATAGATCCGATCACTGGAGCCGTACGGACAAGAAAGGACCTGTGAAATCACTTGTGACTCACGTATTACCTCTTTGGGTGCCGCCTTTACGTGGCCCTAGCGGTCCCTATCGCGGAACCATGGACCACAGCGGTGTACAAAGGGTTTACCCACTAAAAATATGCGCCACTCACAACTCAATAATTTTATCAAAAACGGGGCGCTTCTTTATAGTGGTTTATTCCAAGTGACATCCAGGATGCCACTTAGCTTATCAATATAGACTTAGGTAACTTATGTCTGATATACGGCACCCTTGGCTCTTCCGACTCAGTATTCTATCGAGTCAGAGGCTTCCAGGGGGTTAATCAGGAAAAAAATTAACAAAGTAAACTACAAACACAGGCCCCCACGACTCAGTAATCTATCGAGGTGGCCATGGCATAAGTAGAAACTCTGAGACTAATTGATTTATATCGCCTCTTGGCTTTTATTCTGAAATGTAAAACATATATATGAATGCATATATATACATTTACACCAAGACGCCCCTACGGGGGATGTACCTACGACCCTTCGTCAAACATAGAGAGGCAAGCCACAGCAATTTAGTTCAACAAAATATTTTATCAGAAAAAATTCATATCTGAACATTTTTAAAAAGCCGAGAAAATGTACCGAACGTAAATTCTTTAAAAGCGTAGGGATAGCATGGAAAACATGAACCACCGAGTAACTTGGCGTCTGTGGAGATACAAAGAAAAGAAAAGATTAGATCTTCTGTAAAGGGGATGTTGGAGAGACCCCCTCAGGTCTCTCCAAAGCCCCACAATTCAAGCTTGAAAATTAAAAACTTTGTCTCAATTATATACACGATATATACTGGTAATGTTAAATAAGATATAGGTTCTCTTGTAACAACTGTAGCTCCTTGGAGCTGTAAGAAGCAGATTCCTCGAACACCCTGTGGTGACGTCGACCCAATACGCATGCGCCAACATCGATTGAAGAAATTGGCCTAATGCATACGAGAACCTGTACTGAAGATATCCTAACATGCTAATACAATGCATAGTATAACGCTAGGCTCTCCTCGTGGAAGTGCGGGGCCGAGAGTGAAAAACACTTAAACCCAGGGGCAAGAGGTCCACTAGACAGGCACATTTGGTGCTCTAGGGCCTAAAAACACCCAACATGAGAGTGGGACTTTCTCAAACTAGCCACCCGCTTGACGGATGGAGACAAAAACACTCTATCCTAAGTGTAGGCCACACGGGGAAGTCCTGTGAGTCGGACCGAAGAAAAACACAGACCCATGGCTACCTCATCTTACCTAAGAATACTTGAAAAGGCGAACTGGATAAGATAGAGCAGCGTAAAAACCTGCCTGGTAGAAGCTGCAAGAGAAAAAATTGTTAGAAAAAGGTTAAATCTATAAAAGAATATTTCAACAGTTTCAGCGATGTTGTGAAAACAACGCTCAGAAAAGAAGTGAGGGTTAGTAGAGATAATATGGAGGTCAGGGCTTGGCTGGTAACTACGTTTTTAAGGTCGATTACAAGTGCGTTAGAATTAGGTCATGTGACCAGATTGCATATCAATAGCATGGAAGGTAAGGTATAACTAGAAGTAAATATACAGATTCATAAACTAAATACTTGTGCAGATTATGAAATTTCAGATTTTGTAATGCAATGTGTACATCTTGATGCTCAAATATAGTAATAAACTTGACGTTGTGAGGCAAAATAAAACATTGCATGAGAAAAAGCAAAAAAACGTACATCCAATAGTTATACACTTTATGGACCATTACAGTTGAAGACTAAATTACTGTATATACCTCTGTTTCCACCATGTTGATTCTATCCTTCCTCATGCTCTCCACAAATCCAAACACATCAATGGTGTTCTTCTGCCTCATCACATCAAGCAAATGATACAAAGCAATGAATGTACCAGTTCTGCCAATGCCATTGCTGCAAATAGAAGGACAACAAATAAGGAAAACATGGGTTGTTTTTATATCACCATGCAGTCCTGCAGCAAGCCTATTAATGGAAACATAAAGGTTCCTATAAATGGGAACATTTTGCTACATGGAAGCCGCCATTTTGTGATATTTCCTATGATCCTTTGCTATCCTAACGTTAAAGCCGCATGCAATGTTACAAATTTCAAATTTTAAATACGTCTGGGAAAAATATCTTTGCTTAAAACTCATGAAAATACCTTAATTATTGTCATGGCGAAAACTTTTCCACTCTCATTTGATATGCCACCAAGCCATTTTCAGAATATTATAAATAATAAAACAATAGAGCTAGGCTTTTTGGCACGAAGCAGCCATTTGAAAGTTCAAATGTTTTTAACACAATGAGTTTTAATATTTTAAGTATATAAATTAGAAACCGACAATTTATAGCAACATTTAAACAATATGGCAGCATGACTTAAATATTCTCGTGTTAGAAATGTCCTATTAATAGGCATGCTGCCGGACTGCAAAAGGTTTTTGTTTGAAAATTATTTAGAGGTTAAAAGATGGAGCAACTGTAGCTTTCCTATCAAGCATTGTTATACATGGATACATCTTTCCTATTAAACATTGTTATACATGAATACATGTTTGTACGTACTTCATTACAAAAACATTTTACACAGGCCATACTGTTTCAGATTTACAATGTCCTGACAGACCTAGATTGGAAATATAATTAAAACCATAAAAAAACAACCTGAAAAGTAAGCTTCAAGAGTAACAATTCCATTTGTAGACACAAAACATCAATTAAAAAGCTTCATACTTGCAGTGAACAAGAATAGGACTTGATTGAGCAGGTTTTGCTGGAGGGGTCATTTTCATTTTGCCAATCAGGGACAGTATCGATGAACAGTGAGGTACCCCAGCATTCAGCCACTTAGACACGTGAAACTGATGGATTGTCCTCACTTCATTGCCCTGGAAGATCAACAGATTTGAAATGTATGTTTTATGGAAGATTTATGTAATAGTGTAAAAGAGGCATTTACAAATAATCAAACTGCTTAACAAGTCATAGCCACCAACAACTATCCAATACTCAAACAAATTCTTGTAACACGCCAGAATAATAAGGACAAGGGATCTGGTGTAGATAAATCCCTGTAATGAAAAAAAAATGAATAACCAAAAAAGTCTGGCAATTTGTGTGTCAGAAAATTACAAATCAAGATGTAGTTGCAACATGGTAAATTTGAGATATTGTTGCTACTATGACTATTGTCACCCCACAATAAAGCTCTCACTGTCTCAATTTACTCAATTTATAAAACACGAATAAATCTTTTCTACATTTCATTGTACAGAGGTGCATTGGCTCCAGTCAACTCTGCTGTGAAATTAGTACCAGCACTGGAGAGTCGACCTGCAACGAACTTGCGTCTTATCTTAAGGAAGTCATGTTCTCTCCCCACTTACATCAAAGAAACCAGGCACGGATAATTACTACATGCTAATGCTTACATGTGTAAATTCAACTTGAGGCGGCTGATGTTAAAACCAAAGCTGTTTGGAGATTTAATTGACTCTGTCTACACATGTGTTAGCTAAAAATAATAAATTCCCTCCAGAAAAGGAGAAGCCTGTGGAATTGAGGGATTATCCTCCAGGATTCGCAGGAAGTATATTTCATCCCCCTCACAACACTATATTCAAATCTTTCATACTGACAATACTTGTCTTATCATTTAACTGGCAATTTTCTTATTTTTGTTGACTAAAAGCAGTTTACTTTCCTTAAGGAAGGGAAAAATCCATAAAACTCCAGGGACTTTCCCAATGAAATCCAAGGAATTACACTTCAGGCCCCTCCAACAATAATTTTTATAATTACAAATGTTTTCATCATTCATAGGATGATTTAACAAGATATCTCTTACTAGGGTTGCATCTTCATTGTTGTTGCTAAATTTCTTCAAATGAAGGATAACTGTGTGTGTGTGAGGGGGGGGGGGATCTCTTTCCTCCAAAAGAAGCTTCAGATCCCCACTTTTTCAGAAGATGCAACAATGACGACAAGTTACTTAGGCATACATAATGAGCAATAGTGATTAACAGGGATAATATTCCATGCTGTCCACACAACAGAGGGTATTGTGCACTGTAGTGTGAACAAAGTGGTACCTCCTTGGTGTCTTATCATTTTTCTGGTGTGAATTAGTCAGCTGTAGGCAATTATCTACACATCAGCGCATATTTTACAGATTTGATTGCAGATTTTCATAAAAATGACTCTATTTCAAGTATGCAAACAGTAAATGAAAAACTGAATACACCCCATGTGGAGATTTTCATGCTCTTCAAGACTGCCAAATTTCAGAGGTCTTTGGTCAACGAAAGTTAATGAAAGAATTAAAGAATTCTTTAAAGAAAAACCATTTTATTAATCTCAACTACGCTGAGCTAAAAATCACATTTTACCATATTTTTTGCAAAGCGCACATCATTGAACTGGGAGTAGGTGGGCCAAAATGTTGTTTAAAATTGTTAAGCTATATTGTCCCAACACTTTTGGCCACGATTGTAGCTTACACATGTTACAAATGCTCATGTAAATTTAAATCTCTTTTCCACATACACTGTACTTACAAAGCTGTATGTGTGCATTGTTAATGTGTTACTACTCTATATTTGATACATAAACCACCATTTTTAGTTTTTAAAAGACAGTATGCAGACATACTGTACTTTAAACCTGAATCCCTAAAGACATGCCACACTTAGCATAATTTAACCAATAAAAACTACTTTACTGTACCTGCTTTACTTCAAAGACTCTTTGGGTGTATTCTGCATACTTCATCTCTTTCATCAAGGTCACATTTAGGTTTTGAAATACCAGAGATGAATTCGTATGAGGTGGCCAGTACATCAAGCAAAACTCTTTTCCATTCTCAATGAGATCAGTAACCATGGCAATATTTTGTATCTTCTTAATCCAGATAAGATTCCAGAAGTTATTCAATGAAGCAGTCATAGGACCTTATTTTGGGGAGGAGAAACATGGTAAAAAATGAATGATAAGAAATAATATTCTAACTAGATAGACGATGACAATTGAGATGGCTGGTTGATTTTAAATTTTGATTTATATACAATTCAGCATCAAGATTGGAATTGCAACAACATGCGTCCTTCATCATCAGCTAGATACGCGCCACATTACGCAATTGGGCTGATTTAAAACCTGACCATGAAATACTACTCAGGAGGGGCCACCTATTATTAAATGTTTAGGAGATTTTCATGGTACAAGACTCAAATTACAGTCACTAACTATTTAACCGAACACTGTGACTATCTTAACAATGCAAGAACCACAGGAACATTTGAAATTTCATGGTTGCTTTAAAGAGAACATAGTACAGCTTTTCTTTCTGCATTTTTACAGAGATAGCAAACAATGATATTCAGTTTTGTCAGATTCAATTAGAAAAAGACATGGAAAGTTGCATACAGCATTTGACAGTTGCATGTCTTGTAGCTGGTAAGAAGTGGCGAAAGTAGATAAATATGGCATAATGATATAAAATGATTTCTAAAATATTCCTTTCGGCAGATTGTGCATAAAAAGCTACTGCAGAATAAAACAAATTTTAAACTAAGATGCAAAAGAAAGACATTTATCTTCACATTAATTTTTAAACAAACTTTAGTGGAACTTTTTAAATTTTTAGACAAGTTTCTTCATCTCAATGAAAAGTTCTACATAACAAATTCCCTCGCCTTTCATAATATGCCTTGCAATCATATAATACCTCTGTAGCACCCGCTGAACTCTGGCCATCTAATTTCTCCATCTTCCTCTCATGGATCTACCAGCATCACCATCCCCACCTTCTCTATCAAACACTCCCAATCCTAACCATTCACCAACCATCCATCATTTACCCACCATACTCCATTCACCTATCATCATCCATGACTAAAGGTTATGGTTGGTCCCATATAACCCAATCCCTATGTACCTGCTAGACATCATCTCCTCCACTGACCATATTGTAACTAAACTAACCATAAATATTCTCCCAACCTCATGTCATGTTCCCTTCCTGCATTTCACCCTAGATTTCTATTTCCCTGATGATAATCATTTATAAACATAAAAACACAAGCCCCTTCCTTGCCTTTAATTTCCTAAATCCCCCCAAACACCTATTCAACTTAATATTCAAGGGCAATCTATCCATTACAGTGGTCCTGCCATGCCTTAAAAAAAAATGAGATTTAACCCGATATAGGTTTTTCATATCCCTAAATTCAACAATCCGTCAAGAAATCCTGGTTCTGAGTCATGATGAAAAAGGACTTACAAATTGATAATTTATTGCTTGCTCCGAAAAAAAAAAAAGTTGAAAGGGATTTGTGACGTTATAATAGTTTGCTACGTCATTTCAGGGATTGCTGATCATGAATAATGCATCACGCATTGGCGTAGGCAGGTTTTTTGTTTGGGGGGGGGGGCTTACTCATTGGTATGATTTTTAACCCGTGACAGTATCTAAGCGGAGCGCCACCATGGGTTGGCGCGTAGCGTTCAGAGGAATTTTTCCAATAAATGCTCCCTATAGATTGCCGGAAATGGCACTTTCTAGGCCCAGAACTTGCAAATTTGAGGCTGTATTTCTTTGATTGTTCACAATTTTCTCATTTCATGTATGCGCATCTGTACGATACATAGGCATATAAGTGTAATTTTTTTTTTTTGATATGGGATGGGGGGGGGGCATGGCCCCCGTGGCCCCCCTCTGGCTACGCCAGTGGATGATGTCTGCTAGAAATCAATCATTAAGATGAGACCCTAACTTTGATGGGGGCTACTCATTGGTATGATTTTTAACCCGTGACAGTATCTAAGAGAAATTTTTCCAATAAATGCTGCCTATAGATTGCCGGAAATGGCACTTTCTAGGCCAAAAACTTGCAAATTTGAGGCTGTATTTCTTTGATTGTTCACAATTTTCTCATTTCATGTATGCGCATCTGTACGATACATAGGCATATAGGTGTAATTTTTTTTTTTTTAATATGGGATGGGGGGGGGGCATGGCCCCCGTGGCCCCCCCTCTGGCTACGCCAGTGCACACATACTAACCACGTACAAAGCTTCTGATTACAAAAGTTTTTTAGACTGTTCAGATCTTAATTTGTCATTTTCAAGTTCAAGATATGATAAAATTTGAAATAATTGGAAATAGATGAAGACATTTCTCACAATGATGGGATGTCGTTCCTTTTGAATTTTAACCGCTTGCAGACGAGAAAGAAGTATCAGGCTCACAACTCTTACACTGACCCTTACACGGTCCTACAGTACAAAGCCTGCGTAGTCGGCATGAAATTCTTCTTACTGTTTCGCAAGTAATATTTTGTTAAACGTAATCAAATTGAAGTGTTTGCAACAACATCTACTTTTTTTTACGTCTCATAGAATATAACAATGTTCAAGTCTCTGTTGCTTTGACCTTTTATAGTCAACAGGCCTACGTGAACTAAATAATTCATTCACACAATTCTGTATGGGTTGTTGCACTTGAAGTAAATTTGTTTGAAAAAGTTGTGACAAGTTTGTTAATTTATTTTTAAAGTTTTGATATGCTAAAAGGGACGGCTTGGCATATAGACACAATGATTACATTTCAGTTCTAATTTATTAATTTTTTTCCCTTCGATCATATTCCACACTATATATGAAACAAATTTACCCCGCTAAGCGTAGCGGGGATATTTACGAGTCTTATACTTACCTTCCATGCTATAAATATGCAATCTGGTCCGTGACTTGACTCTAACACACTTCTAACGACCTTCAAAACGTAGTAACCAAACCCAGCCCTGACCCCCATAATACCTCTAATATCTCTCACTTAACATTCCACCGAGGCCTGAAGGAGAGAGAAGGCGGGCCGGGACGCAAGTTATATCTTACGTTCCATGCTATAAATATGCAATCAGACTGTCAGATGGCAACCGCCGAGGAACAGAAGGAAGAGAGCTCAGTTCAAAGTCCAATTTTCTAAAGGCTGGTCCTCATACTCGCACTAGTCCTATCCTACTTGAGGGACTAGAGTCCCTATCCTCCCAAGGACGACAAAAACCTGAAACAGGAATTACTAACACACAGTAAACCATTCCTAATCATAATGAAGGAATAGGAGAGAACCTAATAATCGAAGTAAGACGTCAAGCAACTATAGATAAGTCATCCGGGAACACGTGTAAACAGAAACTGTTAGTGAACAGAGACAAACTGTACACAACGCCCAATACATCATGGCGAAAACTTACCATGTTCGTGAGAGGACCGGAGCGGGTTAGTAAAACACGAAGGAAACGAAACCGTTCGCAAAGCTAAACTAAACCAAAAACTACCCGAGCAGCGGCAAAATTTTGTTAGTAAGAACTAATCGAAATCGAAGGTGCCTAAGCCCAGCAAAATTTTGTTAGTAAAATAACGAACTGACCAACGACTAAACAACGGTAAAGGTTTGTTAGTTAAAATAAACAAAAATAGAAGATGCCTGAACGGTGGCAAAAAGTATTTTAGTAAAATAAACGAATCAAACGAGCCAAAACAGCGGCCGAAATTTGTTGGTACACGATTTAAACATTAAAGGAATAACGGAGAAACCGTATCTGAAAAGAAATAATGTGAATAAGGAAAACAAGAATATTCACCTCAAGAGATGAATGGTCCTCTCCTTGAAAAAACGGCCCTTGCAACTCCAGTCTGGAATATCATTTAGATAGGCGGAGACGAACGTGGCTAGTGTTTTTCATACGGCAGTGCGAAGAATCTCGCTGAGGGGAACCCCACCAAAAAGCGTAATTGAAGTGGCTATGCCTCGTACTTGATGTACCTTAACCGGTGTCAGAAAACGTGGAGAGTGCATGACGGAAGGAATATCGGTTCCGGTAGAAACTCTTAATGTTTGATTCTTGGCCAAAAAAGATGGAGTCAAACGCCTCCAGATTCGAAGTGAATATGGCCTTCTTTGAGCAAAAGCGCGTGAACGGCACCTCTACATTTGGTAGAGGCTGCTGAAAAAACACAGACCGTTTTGATCATCTGTTCCTTAAACGGACATTCAGAAAGTGGCTCAAAGGGAGCCCGTGCGAGTGTCTCGAGAACCACCTGCATGTCCCATCGGGGAGCCAGGTTCCGAACTGGAGGTCTTTGTAACAACATTCCTTTAAGTAACCCTTCCAGAGGTCGCGCATCTGTGACGGTCAACCCATCTGGGAAGCCCCGGTGGATAACTGCTATGGCTGTCCGAAATCCCTTGACTGTATTGATGGATTTATTCAGATTAAACTGACTCAACAAGAAGTTTGCTACGTCACCAAAAGGCGCCGTATGCGGAGAAACTGATCTATTCCTGCACCAGTCTCGGAACACTCTGAGTCTGGAAGAATACATCCCCAAAGTGGAAGGCCTCCGACTTTGTGCCGCCAGTTGGGCAGCTTCCTCCGAAAAACCTTGCCACACAAGGGATTTTTGGATAGAGGCCACACAGTCAAATTGAGTGTTCCTGGATTGTGGTGCAGTTTGCCGGGCCCGGGATTGACACCAAGTCGTCCGTGACCGGAAGCTCGTACGAGAAACCTGCGATTAGATTGAGCAGCTGAGGGACCCACAGTTGGCCAGGCCAATTGAGAGCTACCAGAAACAATATGTGACACTGATCGTACGTAACATTGGACAGTACTCTCGGAGCCAGCGCGAACGGTGGGAAGGCGTAGCCCACGAAGTCGGATCACCTGTTCGTGAATGCGTTGACCCTCCAGACCCTTGGGTCGAGGGTCAGAGCGCAAAAAGTTGGTAGTTTGTGGTTGTCCACGGACGCGAAAAGATCTACGTCTGGGAGTCAGAAGGTCAACCAGATTGCATTCTGTGGGGGCTCCTTGAAGGCGAGATAACAGATCTGCGATCGTGTTCTCCTTGCCTGGCAGGTGCACCGCCTGAAGGTTGACCTTGTTCGTTATGCACCAAGACAGAAGGGACTTGGCAGGGATCCAGAGTCTCCTGGACCTCGTTCCCCCTGCCTGCTGATATACGCCAATAATGTGGTGTTGTCGGTGCGTATGAGAACCGTTTTGTTCGTACCAGTGGTAAAACGTAAACAAGAGCCCGGCGCACTGCCTCTAGTTCTAGTAAACTGAGCGCACCAATTGTCCGTCCAAAATCTTGCGATTTGGGACCATGCTAAATGCGCTCCCCACCCCATCAAAGATGCGTCTGTCATGACTGACACTGAGGGTCTGACAGGAGGAAAAACAGCCCCTGTGACAGGTGGTAATAGTTGCATTACCACTAGATGTAAGGGACCACCGTCTGAGTACAGGGGACGAGGACACTGAGGTCCCTCCTGGATGGGACGAAATGATCCAGTAGGTGAAATTGTAGATCCCGCATGTGAAATCTGCACATAGGGACTACGTCTACTAGACTGGCCAGGTATACTAAGAATACCAGCCACACTCTCGCCGGTGACGCCGGTTGAGAGAGGAGGACGTCGGCACCCACCTTCACGGGTAGGATGCGTTCCTCCGTCGGTCGATATAACCCTGTGGGAAATCCAGGACTGTTCTCAAAAAAACGGGAGTCTGAGAAGGAACTAGACTGGACTTGGCGAGATTGATAACCCACCCTACGTCCCGAGCCACTATAATGACCACGGTTGTATGCTCTGAGACGGTGGCTGCGTCTGCTGTGACGATAAGCCGTCTAGATACATACATATTATGATGCCTTGCTTTCATAAAAAAAAAGGCTGCTAGAAGCGTGGTAATCCGGATGGAGATCCTGGGGCAGTCGATAGCCCGAAGGGTAGCGCCCTGAACATGTACGTTGCTACCTCGAGCTGGGACGACAGAAAGCTCATGTGTTCCTCGTGCATTTTCCAGATACGCGTCTGCAAGGTCGACCAAGGTGGCCCGTAGGCCCCTCGTCAACTGAGGGAGGATGGAGTGAAGAGTCTCCATCTTGAACTTCAACGGATAAATGAACACGTTGAGCGGTCTTAAGTTGATGATTGAACGTCACTTGTTCCCCTTCTTGGGGGCCAGAAAGAACGTAGACATAACGAGGTTCCTGGGTGGGTTCGGGATGACAATGATGGCATTCTTTGCCAACAGTTCTCTGATCTCAGTCCTCAACAACTCGGCAGGGTCGCCCTAATGAGGCATGGAGGTGGAATGAAAGGCTCACCCTTAAGGTGGGGGACTTGTGAATTCCAGATGGTAACCCTGCCGAATATTTGTCAGTACCCACTTTTTCGTGGTGATTTTCTCCCACGCTTTAAAGAATTTCCCCAGACGTCCCCCGACCGGACCGGCTGTCCAAGGGGGCGTCGGGGATGGGTCAAAAGGGCTGTCCCTTGCCCTTTTTCTACCCTCGTGAGCAAGAGGTCCTCGCTCTGCGAGCAGAGGGAAAGGAGCGTCAACCGCTTTGTGCCCATTCACTCTACCGGTCCATGTAGTGGATTCCTGGTGAGAGGACGGAGCTGTGTCGGGCTTCGCCGTCTTCCCAAGGTGATGAGCAAAGGCCGGTTGCTAAGAAGCCAGACCCTGACACAGGCTGGAGCCCGACGATGTGGGGGGAAGCCGACAAAGGTTTTGCCTTCGCCAACAGCTTCATAGTCTTTCTGAGATTGTTCTGTCGGCCGGCCTGGCATGACAGACATCTCGGAAGTGACCTGTAAAGAGGTCTGGTCCTTCTGTCGGCAGTCGCCGAAGGTCCGACTGAGTGGCCTCAGAGAGTCCAAGGAGGGGAAGAAAATTCTCGCGCCTTTCCGTGGCTACCTTTGCAGACACTCGGGCAAGTTGGTCAACTGTCGCGTCGAACAAGTCCGAGAGTCCGGTTAGCAAAGGTGTGGTCGTTGGGATAATGTCGGCTGGCAGGAGTCTGCGCAGGACCGAGTCTAATCCCTTCGTCACCCAAATGGCAAGAGCTTAAAACTTAAAGCCCCGCCGAATGGCCCGGTCAATAGCTATGAGGAAGTCCTCCTTCCGCTGGACCGCAGGATCAAGAAATGTATTCCTGGCCGCAGAGCTGGACACCACTGGTTTGCCACCTGCAGGCTGGCGGAGGAGTTGCTGTACTCCTTCTGGGATCGACGGTGTGTTTATGAGTGCTTGGTAGGCTGCCGGCTGGACGTGAGTGGCCTGATCAACCTCTTTGTTGAAGGCTGTACAGTCCTTGGCAGGGATCCTGGTCCAATGCTGTACCCTGGTCACCAGGGGAGCATCTATGAGGAATTGTTTAGCCATTGGCTTAGTTCCCCTCTGAGCAGTAGTGAGCAGTCTGCGTTGAAACTGTGCGTCCGTCTCTACAACAGGAGCCTCCACCACATCTAGCTTAATTTCCTGTGCTAGGAATTCAAGAAGCTGGGCGATCTGCTCCCTCTATAATAGGAAAGCCGCCGGGGGTGGTGGCAGGAAAAGGACCTCGTCTGGAACCCTGTAGGATACAAGGGTCCTGTCCAGTGCGGTCTGAGAAAGTGGGGGTGGCACTGGGAATGGCTTGAATCGGGGAAGCAGGGAACAACCCTTGTATTGGAGTGAGGTCCGGTGCCCTGGGGGAGTCCGGAGTCTCTACAGGAGGGTCTGGGTCATCCACAAGGTTAACATATTCTCCCAAGGGGTAGATGTCTAGGGCATCCCCTTCTGAGACCTGTGCCTCAGCAGCGGCAGCTGTCGGGTGGCAAGGTGCGGGAGGTGGCAGCCTGGAATACGAGAGTCTCAAGAGGCTGCTTGAGTGTGTCCATGAAGGAAGGATCTTTCCTATGCCGTTTTCTTCGCCTCCGCCTGGCTTCAGGGGAGAACGAGGAAGAAGAAAGTGAGGACAACTGGTACTGTCGACTCCGTCCTCTCTTGCGTGTCCTATCCCGTTTTCCATACCTCATCCGGGTCCTGCCTCGTTCAGGAGGGGACGATGCCGGGGAACGGGAACGGAAGCTGGGGTAGTGCAAGGCTCTGACACAGTGTCTGGCGCCGAGGGTGTACGTATGAGCGTAGGCCTACTCAGCTGCAATATCCCGTCGTCAGGCGCCCTGCTAAGTGTGGCCGGTGGTCTCGCTTCCCTGTTGAAAGGGTGCCCTTGCTTGGACTTGGGTGGCGGCGGAGGGGGAGAAGACGAAGACAGTCTATCTAACCGTCGCTTTTTCACCTTCTCGGTTACTTTTATGAAATGGAGTCTATGCTCCGACCACGCGGCTGCATCGCAGTCACCGCAGAGAGTACACGAGCTGGACTTACAGCATAATCTGCACGTGTAGCACGCGAGGTGGATGTCTCCGGAACGTAATTTGATAATGCGTGTACACGCGACACATTGCGGGACATCCTGGGTGCGTAAAGCACTGACTCGGAGACCTGTTTTCCATGTCCATGATACTGGTGTACATTTTTGCGGAAATATGACGTTCAACGCGGAAAACTTTTCTAAGAAAGTTCACCCAGCCGTGAAACTGCGTAGCTAATGGCTACGGGACCAGGAATAGAATAGCTCTCGTGGTGCTATACCTCTTGCAAAGATTGTTACTTGTCACCTGGCCACGTAGCTTCGTAGCTATTGGGTGTGTATCCGGGTTTATCGTAGTTGTACGTTAACCCTTACTAAACTATGGAGCCATACGGACCCATTCACCGAAGCCATATGGACCCGTAAAGTTTAGGCACGGAGCTGTAAAGACCCGTACGGGTCCGTACGGAGCCGTGCGATGGACCCGTACAACTTTACTACGGACCCGTATGGACCCGTACGGAGCCGTGCAATGGACCCGTAAAACTCTCTCATGGACCCGTATGGGGCCGCACGGAGCCATATGGACCCGTAAACTTTAAACACGGAGCCGTAAAGACCCGTACGGGACCGTACGGAGTCGCGCAATGGACCCGTAAAACACTCTCACGGATCCGTATGGGGCCGCACGGAGCCGTGTCACGGACTCGTAAAACTTTCTTACGGACCCGTATGGACCCGTACGGGGCCGTTCCTTGGACCCGTAGAGCTGTATCACGGCCCCGCGCGGGGCCGTAAAAACAAGCTTTCGGAAGATGTCAAGCAAAATGAGGCAAGCCACAGCTAATTTGTACAACATAAAGATAAACAGAAAATTTTATATCTGCTACACTTTTAAAATTCTGAGAAAAAGCATGTAATGTAAAAACTTTAAAAGCGCAGGGGTGTTGTGAAAAACACCGAACCACAGTGAACTTGGCGTCTGTGGAAATAAAAAGACAGCTAAATCTCCCAAAATGGGGATGCCAGGGAGACCTATACAAGGTCCCTTCAGTGCCCTATAATTCGAGTTCAAAAATTAAAAACTTTAGTTTTTAGTACAAGCAAGAAAGATGAAGTCACGAAATACAACGTAACGTAAATGAAAAAGGCTCTCTTGTACTAACAGTAGCTCCTTGGAGCTGAAAGAAGCCGACTCCCTGCTTACTCTGTGGATACTACGAACTCCTGCGCATGCGTCAAAATCGAAATGAGAAATTGGACTAATGCATAGGAGAACCTATACTGAAGATAACCTTAAATGTTAATACAATGCATAGTATAACGCTAGGCTATCCTCCTGGTAGGGCGGGGCCTAGGGTGAAAAACATTCAACCCCAAGGGAACGGGGTCCTCTAAACAGGCACACTAGGTGCTCTAGGGACTAAAACGCCGCCTCAAGAGTGGGAATCTCTCGAACTAGCCACTTTGTACAGATGGAAGTAAAAACGACCTAACTTTAGTGTAAGCTTAATGGAAAAATCCTGCAAGTTGGATCGAAGAATTCCTGTGGCCCATGGCTACCTTGTCTTACCTCAGAACACTTCTAAGGTAAACAGCAAAGGTGAAACTGAATAAAAACCTGGGCGGTGGAGCTGCAGAAAAAAGTGAAAGAAAAAGGGTGAAAATTTACGCAAAAAGTTTCAGACCAGTTCCAGCAATGTCGTGATAACAACGCGCTGAAAAGAAGTGAGGGATATTATGGAGGTCAGGGCTGGGCTGGTTACTACGTTTTTAAGGTCGATTAGAAGTGCGTTAGAATCAGGTCATGGACCACATTGCATATTTATAGCAAGGAAGGTAAGATATGACTTGAAGTAAATCATACAAATTTTTAACTGATGGAGTAGCTCAGTCGGTTACGGCTTCATCTTTTGTGCGAGAGGTAATGAGTTAGAATCTCACAGAGTCTTTTTTTTTTCTTCCTCTGTTTTTCTCATTTGAATTTGTATTAATCACAAAACAGCAAAATGTTCATGTCAGAGACAATGCGGTCAAGCTACTGTTTAAATCGAACAGAACAGAGGTAGCAATCTGGCATGAGCTGAGTATGACACTGTACTTAGTAAGCCCCAAAAACTCGGTTCATGTCATCTCGTTTTATTGCCCCTTGCCATTGATAAACGACTTTTAGTTTGAGAATTTATATTACTGCATCCTCCAATTACACAACACTGCAGCATTTTGTTTAATATTTGCTTGGAAAATGTAATATTTTAGAAGAACAAACAGAGATACCATTGATAATAGTTGTAAAATTTCAATGGCGGCCAAAAGTTTTACGTGGCTTCGATGCATTGTTTACATACAGTCGTTCCCAAAATGACGTCATTGCGTATTGAGCCTTAATCTGGGTTTTTGGGTCAAGGTGACAAAAAAACATTTTTCTTTTGCAATTTTCTCGCAACCGATGTATATTATATTTTGCAAATCAAATAATCCAAATAACATATTTCACGTAAGATACAACCCAATGGCAGGACCACTTTAAGGTCAATGAAGGTTCATTTAAAAATACAATCTTAATTAACAAAAAAGTCTATTATGTGTAACCTCTATTCAAGAGACCAACTATTGTATAACTTTCTTTTCATACAAGGATTATAGATTTCAAGTTCTATTTAAGGGAGAGGTTTTATTCTTAGATTATCTTTTTCTACCAGAAATGCATAAAATGAATTGCTATTCAAGTAAAGAATGTATCATTTTAACTTTTTGTGAGTCTCCATTATATAAATTTCCTTTCAAGCGAGATACTGCTTAGAATGCTGCACCAAGAATGTTCCCACACCACCAAAAGCATATTCAGAAAATTAGAGCTTAAAGCAATAAAACAAGGCTGGAATTGCACATGACATTTGTAGATATAGCCCACTTGAGCCGCTTTAGCTGTTCAGGTTGACTGCATACATTCATAGAATCGGTATACTTAATGATACCCTTTTTTCAGTCTCTTTGAAAATCTACTAGTGATAAAGATGATTTAAACTTAGCAATAAAAGATAGATCTTAGAAATTTTCATCACTTGCATGAAATAATGTTCTTTTTCAGTATAAAGCACATATAAATGGATTGCAGAGTGGCTAGATTATGAAAGAGGTATGGCACACATCAGAAAATCACTTTTCATAGATCCCAGCAGAGAGCCCATTTCACTTTCTCAAGCAGTGTGAATCAGGGTGCAAGACTTGGCATTTAAATTAGTAAAGAGTAGCCTTACTTTCAGCTGCAATAAATGCCTTCTTGTTGGTAGAATCCTTCAAAACAATAAAATCAAAGTTACCAACCATACTGCACAGTTCAAACATGATGAAAGTGTATTTGTTTTTATATACAAATGTTTATACACAACAGTTGATGTATTTCACATTACAGGGCATTACATGGTGATGTAGAACAAATAATGTGTACTCTACCTGAACAATAATTCTTGCCATAATTTTTCATGTTCTTTAAATTTCTGTATTAAGTATTAGTTTGTTAATGAAATAAAAAGGGAAAGAGTCGATTTAACGAGAGGTTACTTCAGAACTTCTATTAGCAAAAGCCTGCTTGTCTGAACATTGTGAAACTTGTCCGTGTCCGTGCCAAAGTAACAATTTGTACATCACCACTCCTTACAAAAAAATTGTGTAAGATGGGTATCTGCTTTAACATAAACTTCACAAAATGGTGTCACAAAAGGTATTTTTCTTTTCTGTCAATCAATAGTGTATTCATCCACAAGGAATGCTAGTAAGTTCTTGAAAAGTTAGGTTAGTTAAAAAAATTGATTCCAATTTATGTTTGTTTCTTTAATGAGGGCTTAACGGCACCACGGGTCAAATTAAGCCTGAAAGGTTTAGATCATTCCAGAGTATGAAGAAAATAAAACAGGGAAGATTGAGAGAAACACAGGAACTAAAAGACAGAAAGATGTGATCAAGAGAGGAATTGCATGGGTTAAAAAAACCAAGTAGAGAGAGGGGGGTGGGAGAGGAGAACTAAATATAGTTGTAGAAGGAAGCTTGATCAAGGAGATAATTTTATCTGGAGGATTTTTCTGGAAGAGCTCGGCTATTGAGTTGTGGGGGAGCAAGGGAAGCTCTAAGAAGGTTGTACAGGGGTAAGCAGGGAGGACGCAATGGACTGTGAGGGTGCAATGGCAATTGTTGCAGACGGGTTGGGGGAGCCAATAAGGAGGTGGATTAAGTGAGGGGTGTGTGACCTATGCTAAGTCGGGTAATGTGAGCATTGGCGACATGGGAGAGGTTGTGGATGGAGGGTTTGATCGGAATGGTGGGCTGGATGATGTGGAGTTTGTTATCAAGTTGGGAAATCAATGAGGTTTGCCAGCAGTCATGAACAAGGGAAGCAATAAGCCAAGCGATTCCAATTTAATATCAAGTCAGAATATTAAAGTTTAGATGATTACAGACTTAAAACAAGACTTAGAGACTGCTGTGGCAGTGCGGTAAAGATTCAGCTTTCTATTCTAGCATTCCGGGTTCAATTTCCGGTGGGTCTCCAACCAGTGTTCCATAACTGGTTAATAAAACAGTTGTGGGTAACTTGACATAAATAATCCAATGGAGGTCTCTTGGGACATTATAAACCTTGGTAAACTTAACCAACCAACCTACCAACAAATCAGATTCCGCCCCTTATATTAAAGCAACAATTTATTTCAACGTCACAGATTCAAACAGAAATATCACTACATACTCTACCTCTGATAAAACAAATAAATAATTCCCCTCATAGGTTGGTTACAATGTGTTTTATTCTAACAATTTCAAATATAGCAAATCACTTTTAGCTGTAAGTTCAGTAATGTTCATCAGGATACAAAGCTTTTATTATTTTACATGGAAAACTTCTTACCTTGATGTAGGAGGCATTGTAATACACATCTTGACCATTGTCCATCAAGAGGACTCTTGAATGATCATCTGAAAATATAATATTACATCACATATTACGGTTAAAGCTTACAAATATACATGCCAAAAAGTTTCTCTTTAGGCCTATCCGCACCTGACACCTAAGTTAATCCTGAAAAATCAGGTATGACACTTACCATCCCGACTTCCTGTTCAGTGTATTGTGTTTCAAGTAAATACAATGATTGTTTAGCTGCCATTCCCATGCACACCACAGCCAAGTAGCCCAAGGTCATTTGTGTGTATAAGATTACAGACAGCCAGTGCTGAGTAATAAGGCTTTTTTGTAATTGAAATCACTCATCTGTGTTAGGTGTCTTAGTGGGAGAACTGGTGATAACAATATCTGTGTATCATATGCTTATGTGATGTGTGCATTAACCGTGAATGATTGAGGGACCATTCCTTCTAAGGAAAGATATTGCTTCATGATAACAAAAATCGTTATATCAGTAACAAAACAAACAAAATGAAATTCAAAATATAATCTAGAGGACTATGATTCATCTCAAAAACCGATCTGTAATGTCCGTAAGATTTGGGCTGATCAACCAATCTGAAATGTCCTGTGAGACTTAAGCTGATCAACCAATCTGTAATGTCCTGTGAGACTTAAGCTGATCAACCAATCTGTAATGTCCTGTGAGACTTAAGCTGATCAACCAATCTGTAATGTCCTGTGAGACTTAAGCTGATCAACCAATCTGAAACTTGTCCTGTGAGACTTAAGCTGATCAACCAATCTGTAATGTCCTGTGAGACTTAAGCTGATAAACCAATCTGTAATGTCCTGTGAGACTTAAGCTGATCATCCAATCTGTAATGTCCTGTGAGACAAGCTGATAAACCAATCTGTAATGTCCTGTGAGACTTGGGCTGATCAACCAATCTGTAATGTCCTGTGAGATTTAACCTGATCAACCAATCTGTAATGTCCTGTGAGACTTAAGCTGATCAACCAATCTGTAATGTCCTGTGAGACTTAAGCTGATCAACCAATCTGTAATGTCCTGTGAGACTTAAGCTGATCCTATAGGAAAGCATTTCATTCTTATTCCATATGTTGTCCTCTAAGGTAAGTCAAAAAGTACAAATGAAAATTCAACCTTTGTATTTTCTGATGTGAATAAGATACAACAATTTTGGAGAATCAGTCAATATTTTGGCTGGAAAAAAAAAATCTTCTGTTTAGGATTTTTCAAAAATAATAATTTGCAAAATTAAGGTAAATGTAGATTGCATCAAGAAATTTTAAATGACATAATTGCCAGAAGAAATTCAGTTAAAATGGTGGGTCACCACTAAATACAGCTTTTGTAATTAACAAAACTGAATGTTCCTTACTGTATATGAAGTAGAATAAATACTACAAGTGCTGAAATTGATATTTTTACAGACACCCTTCTATTCCACAATTTACACTGAAATCATGCTATTATTGTGCCCTGACATTGCTACTCGCAGCTCCCTCATTAAATATTTCTTTAATAATGTACACGCTGTGTCCACTTAAACCATTCCCAAAATAAACTCAGTACGTACAGTGTATGCATAATCGCACACTGTATGTATGGCATGTGGGATCAGTGATGCATAAATTTTCGGTGGCCTTGAGATGTTCAATTTTCTAACAAGTGGAAAAAACCGAACATCGCTGATGTAAGAGCGCGAATCTTTCATGTAAAAGGGAATAGTGTATGCTTGGAAGTTATCGTGCGTAACAATATATAATCTACATATTTTGTTACTCACAGCTGTCGCTATATATTTTACTTTCCCTTTCAATATGATTGGACGTATAATACTATGTATGACAAACAAACATTGATCTAAAAGATTAGGTTGCTTACATGGTAGAATATTCCTGGAGTTATTCTTGGCTAAGTTCTCTTTATTCTGAGCTGTTGTCCATTCTGCAGTTTTGCCACTTGTCAATTTCTGATAAAACAAAATGAAAAACTGTTTTATTCTCAAAGGCTTTACTATCTCTCTCTGATACTTGATAACAAACAGTGCCCTTACAGCAGAAAAACATTATGCATTTTTCCAATTTGTTCCAATCCCATATATCAATTCCCAAGCATGCTTGCTATATTTGCCTCTCATAGTCTTCTTTTCTCCTTAACTTTTAATAAAACTGCCATTCCTAAAATGACTATGACATTGTGACCAACACAAGTAACCATTTTAGTTTCCCAGTTTTGAATATTAACCACTTTAGAGTGTGGGGGTGGTCCATCTCTATTTCATAAGGCACTCTAGAAAGCACTCAAACCCCCTCCCACACATTCTCCAATACTAGCTGTACATAGGGTGAACATGGTACAAAGCATTGACCAACAGAAAAGACTGATTATGTGCAACAAGGATGAGTGGTGGAAGCAGTGCAACCAAGCAAAAGCATTCTATTGAAAAAGCTGACTGACTTTCTGAAATATCTGTATCTAAATTAAATAACATTAAGTCAAGACTATTTCATTTTATTGTGAAACACACTAATAATTACCATAAACTGATTCTTAAGGATTCCATGTTTTGCAGCATTCACAAAAGTAACAAATTCTGATACTTTCACAGGACCGACATTTTGCCATATTGAATCTGGTTCTTCATAAATAATTGACTCTACAGCAGATCCTGCATTCATGGATGTCTCATAACTTGGCTCTTGTTGGTCTCTGTAAATAGTGGACTCTACAGCAGATCCTGCATTCATGGACGTCTCATAACTTGGCTCTTGTTGGTCTCTGTATATAGTGGACTCTACAGCAGATCCTGCATTCATGGATGTCTCATAACTTGGCTCTTGTTGGTCTCTGTATATAGTGGACTCTACAGCAGATCCTGCATTCATGGACGTCTCATAACTTGGCTCTTGTTGGTCTCTGGATTCATGACGTCTCATAACTTGGCTCTTGTTGGTCTCTGTATATAGTGGACTCTACAGCAGATCCTGCATTCATGGACGTCTCATAACTTGGCTCTTGTTGGTCTCTGTATATAGTGGACTCTACAGCAGATCCTGCATTCATGGATGTCTCATAACTTGGCTCTTGTTGGTCTCTGGATAAAGACAACCCCTGATAGGCTGAGCTGGGGCCAGCAGTATTGTCATAGCAGTGCATGTTAGAATCTACATGAAAACAAAAAGAAACGAATTTGACATCTTCCTTAAACAAACTTTTTCATTCAAAACTTACAATTAATGTTCTGATTAGATTAAAGGATGATTACTTCAGTAGTCATTTTGTGTTATAAGCAACATGACACCGAAATATGACATCCCATCCTCACCTTTTCAACATAGTTAATATGTTTGATTTGAAATTGACCACGCACTATGATCAATTGAACACACTATGACTAATTTCTTGATGTGGTAAATAATAGCTGCTTTAGTAGATTCTGTTTTATTATTTTTCTGACATATTCAATGATTGAAAGTCACAAATTCCCAGGGAAGATGCAATGAAAAATACGTAAAGATTCTTATTCTTAGAACTAGTAAATTGCCCATCAAAATGTTGTTTTTGTTTACTCTTCCTCTTTCGTCCTCGTTCCATCTAATATTTTGAACAGTGACTAGAACTGTCCAAAAGACACAATGCTCACCTATTCTATGCTATCATATAGAATGAGCTTATTGGGGGATGTATATGCAGTAATGGGACTACAGGGGTTGATATCAATTTACCTGAGCTTTGATGGATGCAGTTTACTTTTTCCTTTGCTTTAGATTTTTACTATTTTCTACTTCAAAAGCTTCAAAATATCTTGGGAGTTGTTCCAGATATTTCATGACAAGAAAAGCTCAAAGTTACTACCTCATCCAGTAACTCAGAAAACACATGAAAGCTACCACTCTTTATAACTGAAACCACCTCTTTTAGTTCTATCCATTGAACCACACAGAAAGGAAAGAGTCCCTGATCAATGTCAATGAATGAAGAAAATATTACAAAGCAAGATATAGTTATTTTTGTGATTTACCTACGTGTAGAACATGTACTAAACTATCCTCTACTCATCTCAAACCA
Organism: Chiridota heheva; assembly: GCA_020152595.1. NCBI lineage: Eukaryota > Metazoa > Echinodermata > Holothuroidea > Apodida > Chiridotidae > Chiridota > Chiridota heheva. The sequence continues at coordinate 65,563 of JAIGNY010002546.1, read as the reverse complement.
TTACTAAAAGTGGGCAATTCTTTATTACACATTCCCAGAAATACATCCTGGATTGTAATCCAGCTTCCAATTAAAGAAAATAATATATGTGTGTGTCAACCAGCATGAAAACTGTGCAATTGTTAAGCCAAGTCATGCAAAACAATATTGCTTAATGTATGACAAACTAGACATCTCAAACAATACAAATCCCACTCACTAATGCTGATAACATCCCAGCCTCTCCCTGTCCCATGTACTCCCACATGCAATCACACCTGAAATCCAGATCTTGACATTCAAACACATGCATGACCCACATGCCATCACAACTAAAATCCAGATAACAGTCCATAATATGTCCCACATGCCATTTCACCCTGCCCAACATGCCAAACCTACCCTGTACGACATGCCAAACCTACCCTGTACGGCATACCAACCAACCATCCCAATTTCTGTCCCACATGCCATCCCACCCTGCCTGTCCTACTGTTCATACAATTTCACCATCCCACATGAAATCCCACCCTCATCCGGATTCCTTCACCAACCATGCATCATGTCATCTTCTACCAAACATTGTACTTATTGTATATATTTCTTTCAATACCCAATATACGGAATTCCAAATTCTTGTAAGGTGAGGGCTCTATTGTTTGGGTTTTCTTTCATGCCAGAAAAATGTCTTAACTTTAGGAATGTCATTATCATTACAAACTCCTCCAAAAACTTAAACCAAACAAAGAGAATCCTACAAAAACTTTAACCGGACACTGATGACAACGCCAGGGGTAGTAGAATAGCTCTCACTATTTTTCGAATAGTCGAGCTGAAAATTTTTGCTGTATCAATCAAATTAATTCTCCATAATATATCTACACTGAACAAAGTTTAGTTTTTACTGGCAAGCTATCATAGACCTACATTGGGTGGGGCTGGTAAAGATAAAGAAGACATAAAATGAACATTGCCTTTTCTAATATCATTGTCATGTATCTTGTGTTTCAATATTTTTGGGCAACTGATGAACCTTGTGACCATGCCCCCTCCCCTTGTCATGTATCTTGTGTTCACCTTTCAGATCTGACCCCCCCTGCTGAATTTGGTCTGCCCACCACCAAGTAAATGTCTCATGCCCTGACTCTACTGGCTGATAATGTCTTACCTTGACTGACTATCTTTGTTTCCTTGTTTGTTCGATAAACCTGTCTTCTTGGTTTTCTGCCAGAGAATAAGATGTGATTAATATATTATTGAAGTAATCAAAGTTTTTTTACAGCTACATTTAAAATAAAAAATAAAAATCACAATATAACAAAATCAACTGCATATATATCCATCATATTCAAAGCTGCATCCTTAAATTCTGATTAATACCATGTTTTCTTTATATAGATATATCAACAAACAATTTAAGAACCAGGAAACCAGTTTAAGGTTCAAATATATGCAAAATTGTGACGTAATTGATTGAAGGTCTGAAAAAGATCTGTACTTAAGTTTATACATTTTTTGCTTCAAATTCAGAAATGATGGCTTTTATATATCATTCCCATCAAAATCCTGCTTAGGTACAAACTTTTTAAATTTGTAGTTAGATACAGATGTGCTGTTTGATATTGCAGAAAGAGATAAATAACAATGGATGGAATTAAATAGGAAAATGGAGAGCTATTAAACCAACATGACAAATTTGCATATTTTGAAAATAATTAGGCATCAAAATTTAAAATGCTGTAGAATGGTCAATATCTATTATTAATGATTTTGTTGGAATTTGTTGCTATTTTCAAAATATTCTCACAAAATTCTCCAAGTGTCACTTCTTTATTCTACAATGTACTTGTATATGGTACATGTTTATGTGCAGCACAAAAACAAAAATCAGCAGCCAAAATTTGCATTGGATGAAACTGAACATGAAATACATTTGATACAATGGCAGACAATAGAAACAATAAAGAGTCAGTTCTTAGAATAAGAAATGAGACTATCTCTTAAATTTAGAAAAAGTTGTCATGAATAGAATTACTAGTTTACTAAATTGAGCTTTCACTGGAAACATTGGATGCAGCTACACTTTGTAAACATTTTCCATTTTCATAAATGATACAAATCTCAAATAAGAGAAGTTAATGGCCTTTCTGATATTTTGTATAATTTGGATATTTGGTGATTTATCTACTGTCGATAACTGAAAAGGATAGTCTCTGATTGGTTGGGCAGAAGTAATTATGATAATGTTGGTTTTACATAGCGCTTTTCTATGCATGGTGCATATTCAAAGCGCTTTACAATGACCAGACATAAATTTATCGGCAGAAGCTTAAAATCAGGACTCTAATCTGACTGGAAATGAATGTATGAAGGCAGCAGCTCAAGATCAGTGCTGTGATCTGATTGGAAATGAATGAATGAAGGCAGCAGCTGGAGATCAGTGCTGTGATCTGACTGAAAATGAATGGATGAAAACAGCAGCTGGAGATCAGTGCTGTGATCTGATTGGAAATGAATGAATAAAGGCAGCAGCTGGAGATCAGCACTGTGATCTGACTGGAAATGAATGAATGAAGGCAGCAGCTGGAGATCAGCACTGTGATCTGACTGGAAATGAATGAATGAAGGCAGCAGCTGGAGATCAGCACTGTGATCTGACTGGAAATGAATGAATGAAGGCAGCAGCTTGAGATCAGTGCTGTGATCTGACTGGAAATAAATGGATGAAAACAGCAGCTCAAGATCAGTGCTGTGATCTGTTTGGAAATGAATGAATGAAGGCAGCAGCTGGAGATCAGCGCTGTGATCCAACTGGAAATGAATAAATGAATTATTTAAGGGAAAAAGGTAATTTAGCTTTTTAAACAAAAAATCTTCCAACGAAACTAAGTTTATGTGATTATTTTTTCAGGATGAACAGCTATATTCAAGTTAACAGGTAATGAACATACCTTCTCCGTACGTAGACTATGATTACAACAGCTGTGAGTGCAAGTAATAACACAACGACAATGACAATGAGAATTGGTACAGCTGGTGACTTTCCTGAGACTGAAGCTGTTAATGAAAAGGACATAATGCTAACCTTGAATAATCTAAGAGAAACACAATCATGCTACAATTGAGGCCAACAGTATTTCATATAAATCTTTTTAAATCCCCTTGATCAATGTTGAAAGTCACATATTCCAATGTTCCTCTTTCCAACAAAGCACACAACTTTAAAGGGAGTTAAGAAACTGTATGTATGATTGGTTTGGTCTCAAACCTATCTGTCCGTGATAATAGTTATTATGTAAAACATGGATACAGGGAACTTCAATCTAATAAACTACTAATTTCATATGTTCTCGGTGGCAATATCTTTGGCTGTCATAGAAAAAGAAAACATAAATTACAGGAGTGCTACCTACAATCTTCAACAAAATTAACTGTCGTCTTCTTATTGTTTTATGTACCTTTTACTCTGCATCAAATTTGGAGTTGAAAGAGATCTTCTTTGGAGACTTTTGTTGCAAAGAACATTGAAATGAGTTAGAAGGAGAAAAGTGTGACAACAATTTTGTCCAAGATTGCAATCCTGAACAAAAGTAGTTGTAGCATCTTTAAGCCCCTGGTACTCCTGCTAAATGTTGAAAAGGATCATTTCTGGACATTTTCATTCCACGTAACATTGAAATCAAGTGAAAAGGAAAAGTACGGCAACAATTTTGTCCAAGCTGGCTACCTTGACAAATTAAGTTGTCTCGTTCGTAAGCCGCTTGTACCGGCCTCAATGTTTGAGCTGAAGAGGATCATTCTCGCACACTTTTGTTTTAAGCGACAATGAAATGGGGTACCAGGGGAACAGGTTGTCCAAGTTTGTTGACCATAAAATGGGGTAGCAGGAAAACAGGTTGTCCAAGATTGTTGATCATGAAATAGGGTAACAGGGAAACAGGTTGTCCAAGATTGTTGATCATGAAATGAGGTAGCAGGGGAACAGGTTGTCCAAGATTGTTGATCATGAAATGGGGTAGCAGAGAAACAGGTTGTCCAAGATTGTTGATCATGAAATGGGGTAGCAGGGGAACAGGTTGTTTAAGATTGTTGATCATAAAATGGTGTAGAAGGGGAACAGGTTGTCCAAGATTGTTGATCATGAAATGGGGAAGCAGGGGAACAAATTCTTCAAGATTGTTAATCATGAAATGGGGTAGCAGGAAAACAGGTTGTCCAAGATTGTCGATCATGAAATGGGGTATATATATGTATATATATATATATATATATATATATATATATATATATATATATATATATATATATATATATATATATATATATATATATATATATATATATATATATATATATATATATAATAATAATGATAATAATACATTTTTATATAGCGCATTATACCAAACGGTCTCAATGCACTTTACATAAACAAATATAACATGAGAAAACCTTTAGATACAAACAGTAAGAGAACAATAAACCATACTTAAAAAGATACAAGCAGGATAAAGTTACAAGGTCCAATGAGGGGAACTCATGAAAAGGTGTGTTTTCAATACACTCTTCAAAATATCTAAAGTAGGGGCATTTCTGATGTAGATTGGGAGAATGTTCCAGAGTTTGGGGGCTGCAGATTGAAAAGAACGTTCACCGTAAGTCTTGGTGTTAATTTTTGGCGGCTTTAGGAGAATAGCACTGTTAGATCTGAGTGAGCGAGTTGGTAATTGTATCGTAATTAAGTTGGAAATATAATTTGGAGCAAGACCATGGATGGCTTTGTATGTGAGGGTGAGAAGCTTGTAGTTTATTCTTTCACATATAGGAAGCCAATGAAGTTGGTGGAGGATGGGTTTAATGTGAGATTTCTTACTTGTGAGGGTAACTAATCTGGCAGCAGTGTTTTGAATGCGTTGAAACTTTGAGATTTGTTGAGAAGGAAGTCCAAATAAGATACTGTTGCAACAATCAAGTCTGGATGATACAAATGCGTGAATAAGTGTCTCAGTCGACTTTTGATCAAGATATTTACGAATTTGGCTGATTTTTCTGATGGCAAGTAAAGCGGAGCGGCATATATTATTTACATGTGGCAACAGTGTGAGCTTATCATCAAAAATAACACCCAGGTCTTTAACACAGGAAACAGGAGATATACATGAATTACCAATCATAACAGAGGAAACTGGAGTAGTGCTTAGAAAACGTGACGAAATATGAATTACTTCAGTTTTACTATCATTAAGAATTAGTTTGTTGTCTGCACACCATGTCTTGATTTCCTCTACACACGATTCAAGTTTTGCAATACTCTGGTCTTTTTCGTTTCTATTCATTGACACATAAACCTGTGTATCATCTGCATAAATCATCCCATGCAGGCCAAGAGATGTGATAATGCTTTCCATAGGGGAAGTATAGTATGTAAAAACAGGTGGTCCGATTACTGATCCTTGAGGCACTCCATAGTCGAGATACCGGGGCGAAGAGTTTTTTTCTTTAATGGTTACAACCTGCGAGCGGTTTGCAAAATATGATTTCATCCAATTGAGAGTGATTCCATCCAAACCGTACACAGTATGCA
>JAIGNY010002546.1:20000-55000 GCA_020152595.1 Chiridota heheva | reverse complement strand
AATCATGTTCTCGTAGTCCGAGGTGAGCGGCCTTCAGGCTGGCATAGTTCGTACTGCACCGAGTCGAGAGGAAGGATTTTAAAAACTCTTGGAGTTCGTTCCTCTCTGTCCGAAAAGGAGACCACAACAGTGGAGTAAAGTCGGCGCTAATCTGAACTGCCTTGCTCAGCACTAGCGGTAAAAGGTAAAAAATGCCCGGAATACTGTGTGTGAAAAAGGCCAAGTACCTATATTTGGCTTTGCTCATGGTATCTTCCAAAGCATGCTACAGCTCTAATTGTATAATATGTTAATCTATAGGATATATATATATGAATATATATAGGATATGGTCAAAAACAGTTGGGACTGCTTGCCTCCTTCAGTGTTATATTTGGCTTGGCTCATGGTCTCTTCCAAAGCATGCTACGGGTCTAATTGTATAATATGTTTATATATAGGATATTTATGAATATATATATAGGATATGGCTAAAAATATTTGGGACTGTTCGCCCCCTTCATTGTTATATTTGGCTTTGCTCATAGTCTCTTCCAAAGCATGCTACAGCTCTAATTGTATAATATGTTTATATATAGGATATATATAAATATTTAAAGAATATGGCTAAAAACTGTTGGGACTGCTAGCCTCCTTCAGTGTTATATTTGGCTTTGCTCGTGGTCTCTTCCCAAGCATGCTACAGCTCTAAGTGTATAGTATGTTTATATATAGGATATATATGAATATATATAGGATATGGCTAAAACAGTTGGGACTGCTCGCCTCCTTCAGTGTTATATTTGGCTTTGCTCGTGATCTCTTCCAAAACATGCTACGGCTCTAATTGTATAATATGTTTATATATAGGATATATATGAATATATATAGGATATGGCTAAAAGCAGTTGGGACTGCTAGCCTTCTTCATTACTATATTTGGCTTTGCTTATGGTCTTTTCCAAAGCATGCTACGGCTCTAATTGTATAAAATGTTTATATATAAGACATATTTAATATATGAATATATATAGGATATTATTATGTTAAGCTTGCAGATAATGCCGTATTTCCAAGTGGTGTCGAAAGCTTTCTTGAGGTCAAAAAAGATAGGTGTTCCTTTTTAGGAAAAGATTCCAGACGGCGGTGTCGAGCGTTATTACCTGGTCCAAGGTATTGCGTCATTTCTGGAAGCCGCTTTGATGAGGGTAGAAGATTATGTTGGTCTCGAGCAACCAGGTAAGTCTCTGGTTGATGATCCTTTCCATAAATTTGCATTATTTTTGGTAAGGGCGATGGGTGGTAACTGTGGGGGTTGGTGCTGTCTTTCCCTGGTTATAGGACTGAGGTAATGACAGCTGTCCTCCAGATAGGGGGAAAGGAGTGTGAGGACCAAATGTGGTTGAGGATGGTGAGTAGGGTAGTGGTGGCCATGTTAGAAAGGTGCTTCAGGAACTGGTAGGGGATGTTACCTGGGTCTTTGGAGGTGCAGCCAGCATTGGTGATGGCTTGCTTTAATTCAGATAAGGTGAGATGGGTGTTGTTTTGTAGCTCTCGGTATTGTCGGAGGAAAAATCATTCTCCGGGTTTTGTCGCAAGCTTTTTTGGCTTTGAAAGCATCGGAGTAGTTGGCCAAGGAGGAGATGTTGCTGAAAGAGGTGGCAAGGCGGTTAGCAATAACCTTTTTCTCGGCGAGTAGATTGCCATTCCAAGAGAGATAGGAGATGAGAGACTTGCCCACTCTGCAGTAGAAGCTGTTTACCATACTCCAAATTTTCTTGGTGGAGGTGTTGGTGGTGAGAGAAGAGATGAAGTTGTTCCAAGTGTTGGTTTTACTGTCTTTACAGGTCAATGCAGGAGAGGGAGCCTGTGGCGGGGGAAGATAGGTCGGGGAGTTAGTGTTGATTGAGGAGAGGCTGTGCTGTCAAAGAGTGATTTAGACTGAGCTTGCCTCTGGGGGTGGTGGTATTGGAGCCCTACAGGGGATTGTGGGTGTTGAAGTCACCAAGAAGAATAAAAGGGGAAGGGGGCTGAGAGAAACGTTTGTTAAGGCTGGTTGGCTGAACATTGGCATTGAGGGAGATAGATATTGCAAAGAGTAAAGGTTATGTAGAGGGAGATAGAGATACAGATGACTTGAAGGTGTTAACATGAACAGGGCTGTGTGGGTATCATATCTAACGAGAATGGAGATGCCCCCACAGGGCATAAGGTCTCTTATAGGCAGAAGATGGTGGTGGCCAAAAGGTCATTTCTTCTGAGTTGGCCTTGAGGTTCCTGATGTTCCATTGTATAATGTTGTGAATGTTATTGTAGTTGTTTTTTTGTACAACATGGAGGGTAGGGGGGGGGGGGTGGGGAGGATTATCTGGAGGAAGATCTGTTGTGTCTGGGTTAGCTGGATTTTCTTTGGATATGCCCTCTCTTTGAGGGCTGTGGTTTTTAAAAGTTGGACAAGAAGTATGTTCGGTAATCGAAAAATCCATGCTCTCTTCGGTGTCTGTCATACATGTGGGTTTGGATCAGGGCCGTAATTCCCGGGGGACATGACCCCACCCCACTATCCAGCAGAATCTTCTAAATTCAGTATATTTTAAGGAAATTGGCTTCTTACCCCCACACTTTTATGTTTCCCCACACACACACACTTTCCAGATGCGAATTATGACCCTTGTTTGGATGGTGGGTTGTTTGGTTGTTTGTTGGCCAGATTGGCTTGAGTTTGTTGGCATTTGAGGTTTTTGGATAGTTTGTTTGATGATGGCCTAACAGCACAACAAAAATGAAGGTCAAATTGTGCCTGAGAGGTCAGATCACTCTAGAGGTAGGAAGTAAAGAAAACAGGGGGAGAATGAAAGAAATTCAAGGACAAAAGGTCAGAAAGCTGTGATTGTGAGAAGAGGTGCATGGTTGAAACAAAAACAAAGTAAAGAGGGGGTGGAAGAGGAGAATTGAATATGGTTGTAGAGGGAGGCATGATGAAGGAAGGAGATAATTTTATCCGGAGAATTTTTCTGGAGAAACTCAGCAATTGAGTTGTAAGGAACGAGGGAAGCTCTGGGAAGGTTGTACATGAGGCAAACAAGGAGAACGTGATGGATTGTGAGAGTGCAATGGCAATTGTTGCAGAGGGGTTGGGGGGAGCCAATAAGGAGGTGAGAGTGAGTGAGATGGGTGTGACCAATAGGGGACAGAAGAGATCTTAGCAAAGGAAGGATGGTTGGAGAGAGTGGTGGAGGTGGTTTGTGTAATGGGTGTGGTTGAGTTGTTGGCAAAGATAATGGGCTTACGGCTCGGTGAGTATAGTCAGGTGAGGTCGGTTTGGGTGTGTAAATCAGCTTTAGTGTTAGGAGGAGGTATTGGTGTTTGAGAAGACTGTGCTTGAGTAGGGTAGCTTGGTGTGGAGGGCAGCGAGAAATTGCTTCCTGGCCTCCGAGAAGTGGTGCTGGGATTTAGGGTTTTCAGTTTAGTTATCTGTTTTTCTTGAAGCCAGATGGGGCAGTCTTTTGAGGAGGGATGGTTGGCTGGGTGAATACCATCGCAATTGGTGCAGTGTGGGGTGTTGATGCAAGAGGCGCTGTCATGTTTTTTCCATGTTCATACCTGAGATAGCCGGCAGTAATGTGGGAGGGGAGGGTTGGTGTAGCAAAAGTCAGGAAGATGGTATTGGTGGGTGTTTCAGTACCGTCTCTCTTGAGGACAAGACAAACGGGCCTCAGTTACGTGTTGGCTGGCAAGTTCCTCAACAAGGTCTTCATTTGTCAAGTAGGTAAGGTTTCTAGTTCTGATGATGCCTTTGCTTAAGTTCAGGGAACGGTGGGGGTAACTGCTATGTCAATTCCAGCATCAGCTAGGGTTTTGGTGCAGAGGAGGATGGTGGCTTGAGTGTCCCTGGTGCAGCGCACTAAGAGATCGCATGATCTGGGGTAGAAACCTTGGGGAGGGTGCTGATAAGGCCGTGAAGTACCTTGTGAATGAGGAAGGGAAAAACATGTTGGATAAAATACCAAGGGCCGGGAGATCTGAGGCAACTAAAAAACAAAAGTTGCGCAACTACTATTGGGTAACCACTGTACAAGTACCAACGAGGGCGTGTAGGCAGGTCACAAACGGGAGAAAACAAGACATCAATAATGTTATAGCTTAAAGCATAGTAGTGCAAAAACCAATTGACTGGGTTTTTTTTAAAGCAATTTCATTTTTGTCATATCTTATATTTTTAGTTTAAAATTCAAATGCAATTTATTGATTTTCTTGAAGTCTACTCATGTTTCGGCCAATTATTCATTATCGTAAAATTACAACAGTTTTACAGTCTCAAAGCGAGGTGGAGCTAAAAAGTAAAATGGAACAATTTTACCAAAATCAGTCACCTATCCTCAAAGAGAAATTCCCCCTCCCCAAACAAGAAAGTAATTTAGGAAAATTCAGAACAGAAATTTGATAGAACAGATGAATACTACATAAACTTTCATCAGTTCATTATTATTTATTCAGTAAGCTAGCAATTTAACAACAAAAGTTTCCCCTCCCCCTCTCCCACTAAAAAAGGTAAAGAAAACTTCTGTAAAGATGTGACCTTTTAGTGCATGTTTTTGTAGCAGTTGAAGAACGAAGAAGGGGGAAAATGTCCATACTCAACACTGGCCAGAAAAGAAAGTGATAATTCATTGCCCAATATGCTTGAATAGTCAAAAGATGAGAACCAAACGGTCAGCAATATTGCCAACCTTTGCACCAAAAACTAATGCAAATTGATCAAGAATAACAAAATATTATAAAAATGTTCATTCGCTTACCAGTTTGGCAATTTTCACCTTCATAGCTCGGAACACATGTGCAATTATAAAAATCTACAAAATCATTACAGGTGGCACCATTCTGGCAGGGATTGCTTGAGCACTCATTGGTCTCTGTAATAAACAAGTTCAAAACAATTGAATACAAAGTTTTAAGACAAAACAGTTCAATTGCATTTTCTGGCCTGCATGATTTAGAGCAAAATGTGTCAAGACATAGAGTTAAATTGTAATAGATAAAGAAAACAAAATGACAAAGCAAAAAATCTCCAATTACCATTTTACAACTTAGGCAATATGAACATTTTTGGGCAAATGTTGCAGACTTTTCATTTTATGTAAATCAATCATTTTTTAACACAGGGTGTCACAATCATTTGATGAACAAGCTAATTTTAGGTTATATACTATGCCCCCAAGCAACAATTCAATGATTTACATTACTTTACAACACTGTTTATACTGTCAAAGTTAACTAAATGTAATCTACTTAAACATTTCCTAAACATCAGCTTTGTCATTTGAAATGTTCGTTTTTGTTGTTGCAAGAATCTTTTATTGCTTTTATCAATCACACTTATCATGAAAGCTACAAGATAGAGTGTTCTCATACCCAAGTGTAACATTTACAAAGCATTCCTCCGTTGAGATATTGTTTTCACTGAGTTATTACACAATTTAAAGGATGAAAGGAATTTCATGCAAAAAGGATATTTCAGTGGTGGCAGCAATTGGGATAAACCTGCATTATTTAGTAACAAGTTGGTTTGAATGCTTCAAAGAAACATGAAGATGAAACAAGTCTTTAAAAAATGAAATGATAACATGACTGGTATCATGATATTTGGAATTTTGTGAAAAACTATCTGTTAATTCTTTTAAGTTTATATTTCTTAATTTTAAATTCATAATTGAAATGTGTCATGCATTTCCTTGTTTTCATACAAATTGCAAAGAGGATGTGTTAGCAATGTGGATGATGAAGAAACAAGAATTATATTGAGGGGTCTAACAGTGTAAACTCTGGTTCAACTTTTTCTTGCCTTGTGGTATGCCCTCAGAGAGCCAGGCAAGATTGCATGATCAGAATATTATCAAGGTTTGTTTACCTCTTTTATGGTAACAAAACAATTCATCAACGGTTTTTTATTGAACAGTTTTAACGAGTAAAAACGATAACTTTAAGTAATCATGAATATATCCCTACGTAATTTCCATGTAGAGACAGAACTGCAGAAATACTGACGGTATATTTCAATCGAACAAAAAACAGCCTTTTTTATATTTTCACAACTTTACCATTCGTCTGCAAATTTGTTGTATTCAGATCAATTTTGATGTAGAAACAGTTTTTTAAAGCTCTTAAAAACATACTGAGGATTCAAACACTGTTACCAGGCTCAGTTTATAACACACACTTCACAGTTCAATACTTGTTCACTATTTTATAGTCTATACAATACACATGAATTAGTTGCTCCCTGTAGCCTGGGAGTACCAGGCCACCACTTTACTTTACACCACAACTTATTCAGCAGAGATCTGATTGTCCAGCTTATTTGGGTGCCACATCTATTTTTATTCACCACAGACCTTGAACAAATACCAACTTTTTGTCAACTTTTCACTTACCCCATCTTGGCCCCATTCCATCCTTTTAAGTCACCCCATTCAAACAGAGGTTATAAAACTAGTGTTATTTATGTCGTGTGTAAAGATTAGTTTGAGAAGAGTACAACAACTTGAGCTAAAACCATTACAAATCAAAAACCGGTGTAAAATCAGTAAGTGCAAAACATACATAAAAGTGAACAAATTTACCACTTGATCTCTAAAAACTGGTGACCTAATAAAACAATTTTCTCCCTTACAATTAGATACACTATTATGTAACTACAAATACCCAGAAATACTTTGAACTTTCCGTGTTATTAAATCTGGCAACAAATGTTTAAAGTATTGTGTTGTCTAAGTGTTGAATTGTGTGAGCCAAGATCCAGATTGCAAACTACAATAGGCCAAAATTGCCAAAACGTTTGCACATGTTGGCAAAATATTGAGCTGTCATGCTAATATTGAACCAACATAGGGCCTACATACTGGATCCAATTGTTGGGCTACACACATTGCAGCAACATTTCCCCCACATTAAATTTTGTTTAAAGAAAATGTTAGAAATTAATTTAGATCTACAGCACACCTTCATGTAATCAACCATTGTGCAAACAGTATCCCAAAATACATTCCAAAATGTTGCCAATGTTTGTACAAGATAACTTCCTTTCAGAAAAATGTTTTGCCTCTCTTTTTATTGAGATGTGACTGCAGAAGTTGACAAAGTCTAACAACAGAATCTGATGGAAGTGGGTGGTTATGGTTTTATTGAGTGGTTATGGTTTCAAGGACTTCATCTATTGCTAATATGATACTTAACACCAACTTCCACAAAAACCCAGGACCAAATGGATAACTAGTACAAAAAAGCCATAGAAGGGAAATTTGATCCTAATTGCTTGTGGTTTTCTGAACAAAGAAAATAAAGAGAACAAGTCTGATCCGACTTGACCTGCGGTCCGACTGTTTGGAACTTTGAGGAGCATAACAACTAATGTACCATTTGAGGAATTGTTGAAAAAATATTTCAATAAATTTTCAATAAAGTACTTCAACCAAAATGTTTGTGACTTCACTTTTCTACACCAGTCATTTTCAAATAACTTCTCGACATCTCTGGAACAGAAAGAGAAGAGATGAATAATTTCTTGTCCTCTATCATACAAGATGGATATAACGCTAAACTGAACCTTAAATAAGAGGTATCGTCCCATAAATACATTCAGAGGCAAAAATCACCGTGCTGGTAACGTCACTTCCTGTTTCCAATTTGCGCTATTGATCGTGAGAAATCTGTGACCTTATTAATCACACATCCGCAGAACTGAAAATAGGGGCCTACATTTGTTATCGATAACATCACAGATTTTTCACAATCAGTAAGAAAAATTGAAGAACTGAAGTGACGTTCGTTACTAGCACGGCAGCATTCACTTCTGAATTCATTTACGGGATGATAACTTTCCTCTAAAACAGACATTAAGTCTGGCTTTTTCATCATGATAGAAATGATGATTATCTGATGAAATTTCATATCGCACAAAACAATTTTGGATAATTTCTTTAATTTATTGAAACATTAATTTTGTCAATTCAAACCTACATGGGGGAGGGGGTGGTCATGTTATTCATACATCCTCTAAAAAATGATGTCATATATACCCAGTACAGATTAAAATATTACTGTATTTCTTCAGAATCTACTTCAATTTTTCTGACTTTTAAGAAATAATTGTTCCTTTGCATGGGTCTATGAATTTTTATTTGCATATGCTATTAACAATTCAAGCCCTTAAAACTTTATGTCAAAGCATTTTGGAAAGAAAATATCAAAGAGAATTCTAAAGAAATACATTATGATGCTAGCACATAGGGCAAATTATGTCATCATTGGCATGATTTCACACAAAATGGCAGTGTGCATGTTACAACTTCAAACTTCGACAACTTGAGAATGGAATCAGGTTTTGCAATGTGGTTTTGTTGTATTTGGTTTATTATTTAATTCTCCATCATCTTCCATCTTTTCGCATAGTAACGAATGTCATTTGTGTAGTGACGAATGTCAAAGTTTAAATTATATATTCCGCATACTGTCGAATGATCGGAAAAGTTTAAAGCTTGATGAAATAAAAGTTGATAAACGTATCATATAGCTTTATATATCATTAAAAAGAGAAAATGCTAATCTTTTCACACCTGTACTTCAATAAAGATATTTTAAGCAAAATATTTTTTCATGAAGCTTCAAAGACATTCGTCAGTATGCAAAAATAATAATTCAGTATTTCGCACCAATTTTCGTTTCACCTAAATAAGACATTCGTCAGTATGCGGAAAGAGGGACGATATAAAAGCTAGAATATTTGACTTTAAGGTTCTTTTTTAAGAACTATCTTGAGTAGCTTGTCAATGTTGATCGTTAGTCTTAACTTTTTCACCTGGAAATAATTTTGTCTGGAAAATGTCAAGATACCTATTCTTCCAAAGAAGATCAACATGGAGTAAATTGACCCCTAAACCTTAAACATATGCCAAACAGATACAGAAAAATACAAAACCTGAAACAGCTCAAATTCAGAACTTTTGACTTCAATTTGCACCCTGTTCTACACATCATACATATAGCTTATGCTTGTGACATGCTGGCATTTTTGTGTTTGATTAGCTGCGGTATTTGGTTTCAACACCACTTTTTACGAGACTAGTGATCCATTGAGAAAAATCAAAACCTTGACTGAAGTAGTAAATTGTAATGGACACAAAATAAACACAATTCATGGTCAATGGGCATCGTTTTAACGGGTAGACTGGGTGTAGTCTGGGTAGACTGGGTATAGTCTGGGTATACTTGATAGCCAATTATAATGATCAATTTCATCCAAATAATCCGATTTTTATGAGATTTGTTTCTGTTTATAAGGGGTTTTTTTTCCTTCGAGCTTATTGATTTATTTACATACCTAACCATCCATATTCTTATTTGTTCTAGCTTGTAACTAGCTTCTATTTTCTTTATTTTGTAATTACTCATTTTCAATTCGTAAAGAAGAGCACATGTTGAAAATCTGACTTCTTCTATGTTTTCTTACATGTAAGCCTCCTTTGTCATATCTGATGTCATATCTGATAATACCTGTAATGTACATGTCCATCTTTCAATGTTGACATGAGCAGACTTAAAAGTATATGTACGGGTACAAACATTTTCTGTTCAACTACTGAATGATAAGAGCATTAAATTTTAAGTTAGATAGTCTTTGAAGTTTGAAAATAGCATGTATAGTTTTCAAGTTATGAGTAATTAAACTTTTATAATTTTATAATTTATTGAAACAAAGTTGATGTATAAGCAGAAAAAAGTTCCAAAATGCTTTTGTTTTTCTTTATAGTATTTCTTCCCTTAATTTCAACCTTGAAAATGTTCAAACTGCTATCCCCAGCTTGAAATTGGTTAAGGGGTAAGGTAAAGATCAAATCCAATTCATTGAAATTAATTTATTAAAATTATCTTTACTTCTTCAAAGAGAAATGGCAGAGGGTTAAAAACAAAATGGATTTACATAAGAGAATAGAGAATGTCCCATTCTTTCATCACAAAAAGAAACACACAAAATTCGAATATTTGCAAAAAAGTCTGCAAAAAGCTGTAAAATGGTCAATGTTTTACCAATTTTGATGAAATATATATTTTTTTGCTTTCTTCACGTTTTTTGGAGGTATTTCAAATCAATTTAGCTAATGTTGCCTGTACTTGTCAATATACCTATAAAAAAATAATTTGCAAAATAAGGACCCAAGGGCATTGCTTTTACTTTTTGAGTGTCTGATAGAGCAGTAAAATGTAGCATGTGCTGCACACTTCATAGGGTATAGTTCATTGAACCACTATTTTGGAATGCAAAGATAAATATGTGAGGATGAAATAGTGCACTGTTAATGATACAATGTTTTAGATTGGGTAGAGCCAATTATAATGGTCAATCTCATCCAAACAATCGGATTTTTATGAGATTTTTTTCCGTTTATAAGGGTTTTTTTTCTCCTTCAAACTTACTTATTTACACACCTAGTCGTATTCCTGCATATTCTTATTTGCAGAGTCGTCGAGAGGAATCATGGGATCCAGGGAAAAACCTAGCCCTCAGAGAATCCGGGCCCCCCATATAGCTTGTACGATCCCTTATAGCCCAGGCCCCCTAGAACACCAGGCCCAAGGGCATTGCCCCCGGTTCACCCCCATGTCGGCGGCCCTGCTTATTATTTCTAGTTTGTAACTAACTTCTATTTTTTGTAATAGTCTAACTACTCATTTTTATTTTGTAAAGAAGAGTACAAGTTGAAAATCTGACTTCTTGTATACGTTTTCTCAAGCCTCTCGTCATATCTGATAATTCCTGTAATGTACATGTCCACTGCATCTTTCAATATTGACATAAGCAGAATTTAAAAAATCATTTGTACAATAAGGATCAATGGGGACATTGCTTTTACTTCTTGAGTTTCTGATAAAATTGTAAAATGTGTCTACTCATTGTACTATTTGCTGCACCAGGGCCATAAATCTCATCCCGAAAGTGTGAAGGGGGGAGAGGGGAAAGGGAGGGGGACAAGGCCTCTTATTAAAAAAATAGGGTGGCAAGAGGCAAATTTTCCCCAAAATGTACTGATTTTTTTAAGTTGTACAGAAAAGTGCATGTCCATCCTATCCCCCCAGGAATTACAGCCCTGTGCTGCACACTTCATAGGATATAGTTTAAAGTTAATTGAACTACTATTTTTGAATGCAGGGGCTGGGTTAAAAGGAATCTCTAAGATAAATATGGGAGAGGAGTGTGACTAAAAGGATGAATGCAGAACAGGGAGAAATAAAATCTGGAAAGTTAAGGATGGTGAGGGAAATTAGACAAGAGAGAAGAGGACTGAGGAATATCAAGTGGCTTCGTAGAGGGACAAACTGTTTGCTAGAATGTCTAAAGCAAGACACAGGGAGCAAAAAGGCATAGATAAGAAATATGGTGGGTGAAGAATAAAGATACTAAATAGACAAATATGATACAACTCTCAAATCATATTTAGAACAATGTAAACACTCAAATTTGAAAGGCTGAGTAGAGGTAAAGTACACAAAAGATCAGCTTTATGATCTCAAATTAATAAACTTATGGAAAACAAGTTTATGGGTCAAGAGTATTCATCTTAGATGACAGAGAAGAAGAAAATTTCAATTAGCAGATATTCAAGTTCAAAGAACTATCACAAGGCGTGGGTGTACGCATCAGAATAGTGATAATACCCTCATGTTCCTAGAAATTGTTCATTTTATGCAAATTAATGCATTTGAGATAGATATTTTTTGGATATGAGTACTGAAACAAAGAGTTTATTTACTTAGCAAGTTGAGTAATTTATTAACTGAAGAAATTCTGAAAAAAAGCCAAATATATTTTATATTCTACTTAATTTGAAACAGAATTAACCATTGTTACAACAGTGAGTGTGAATCACTTTCCTCCTTAGCGTCAAACTTGATATCTTTTCAAGAATTCTAAGATATTGATCTTTTCCTCTATCAAGCAACAAAGACATGTCTGTATGGCCAACGTACTAATCCTGTAAGCATGCTAATTAGTCCTGTAAGTTCATATACCCTCCAATTATAAGTTTACACTACATAAAAAAATGAAAAACACAGCCGAAATTTTGGGGCTTTTAAATGCATCATTTATTCCTTACTCTACCAGCACTTTTTTGAGAATGCACCTGGGAGGTGAAGTCAAAGACGGGCACCCAAAACGGTGATATTATTGCCGAGTGGTATAGTAAGGGTTAAGCACAGGCTAATTATTGAAGGGTCTTCTGTCTTCCGAGCAGCAAAGTCGGGCTCGTTCTGCTTCAGTGACCTGGTGGGCCGCCCACCAGGACCATGTTGCATATATTTTCGAGTTGGCGCATTTGTCGCGGGTTGATTAATCCTTACTCTACCAGCACTTTTTTTTAAATGCACCTGGGAGGCGGAGTCAAATACAGGGCACCCAAAACGGTGATATCGCCACGTGGTAGAGTAAGGGTTAAATCAAACTGAGGGAACAAGAAATATACAACAAACCAATCAATAGTAGTGATACAAAGTGCCAGTCTGGGAAAATGAACAACAATATTTTTTTGGAATAAATCTGGCTCTAGTGCCCACAGATTTGTATTACTTGGTCCAAAAAATTCAAGTACTATTCTGTTGCAATAGCTGAAAATATATTGTGCACAAGATACAGAGAAAACTATTGCACTATTTGCAATGGCGGGTTCATCTACTTCTCAGCAGGAATTATTTCCCAAGCTGTTTAATTGATTCATGGCTATTGTATATTGACATACCTACTTTGTGCTATCCAATTTCATGAATCCATTTTTACCAAAAATAACCCAAAGCTTACATGTTCTTCGCCTCACTTAGTAACAAGTATTTGAATTATTACTTGCAAGTTAAAGCAAACAGATATTTAATTGGCATAGCTTTTAGAATATAAAACTGCACCAGAGTGAAGGCAATAAAACAGCTGTTTTAGATGTAAGTGACTAGTTCAGTGTTTTGACCAATTAACCACTAAAAATTTTCCCTTCGTTATCCAACCAAGTTTCTGGAGGAAACGTTGTAAGCAACAATCTATTTATTACATATGGTTGTTGCCAAACCTTGTGCGTGAATTGTGCAGACAGCCAAGAATGACTCAGTATTTGATTGGTCGATGAAATTCCCCCAGTATACAATTGGTTTGTTGGGACATGAATTTTGGCCATGTGACATTATTTAAATCACTTTTGGCTGAGAAACAGTACAGCATGGGTAAAAGACTGATGGTAAAGTGGGATTTCTTAATTTGTTTCTTTACCTGTTTCGCAGTTGGTTCCCATGTAACCGGCAGCACACATACACTGATACATGTTGATCAAATCCAAACAACTGGCTCCATTTTGACAAGGGAAACTATCGCATTCATTGATGTCTAAAAGAGATGAGAGTAATTATCTTTAGGGGTCATACAAAGGTCAAGAGCACATTGATGTTGAGATACTTTGTACCTTCCCGACCGAGTGATTTTTGGTTAAATGGGGGTTAAATACCAAAATATATCTGATATATACTCAAGTCAATTGGGTTATATTTCCTTATGCCCCCTTTATTTGGTGGGAAGCTGCTAAAAACACAGTAGAGATCTCCAAAAATTAATCATTTGTTAAGGTTTTTATGTGCAAAACTATTTTTTTTTATAATACTTCCACACAATTAATTCTTCAAAATTGCCATAATTAAAAGCTTCTAGCATCCATTTGCTTTATAAGCTATTACTTATAAAGTAGTCTCCACATCAATCAAGCACTCTTCGAAAACGAGCATACAGGATCAACTGTAAGAAAACTATGAAATTCAGGCAAAATTGAACATTAGGCTCATGCAAGAAAGGCAGTGAAGATAGGTATAAAATAAGATCTCAAACAACTGAACAAAATACAAAACAAAAGTGAATAGCATGATTTACCTCTGTAGGTGGCATATCTATGAAACAAAACGGATGAAAATCAGACAAATGTTGCAAATTAAGTAAATGAAATGTTTTTGACTCGTATGCCTAATTAAAAAACTTCTCTTAATGAGCAACCTTTGCATGGGTTTACAGAGCAGAGAAAGCTGTGCAGTAGCAAGCAAGCAAGCTTACCCGTTTCACTACGCGTTCCTGTAAATCCCATTAGAAAGGAGCAGGTGAACTGGTCGATGCCATCGATGCATACCGTATACCATTGTTTAAGCAGGGGTTGCCATCACACTCATCAATATCTGCAGGATGCAAAATCTATCTATTGTTAGCCCAGCTACCATGAATATGCATAAGATGTGCAGATGAATGCAAAGTTTCATTTTAAGGTAGATATATTTTAGCATAAATACATTCATAAAAAGAGCAAAAACATTAATGGTTGTAAATATATACAAAAAACTTCACTTTAAAGTTCTTACATTTGAAAAAAGAATTCACGAGCAATCAAATATCATTATACAAATTTCATAGTTTTTTTTGTAAATAAAAGCATTTCTCCTATCATGAATGGTATACTATGACAGTGAGTACACCTCTAACAAGGCAACTAGTAACCATGGTGTACAAAGAAGGAAGTATCAGACAATTAAAAATATTTTTTCTTTTATTTAAAAATGTTCATCCTCTCCTCATTTTATGCTTTCAAAACTGAGACATTTAAACATGGTCACAACACTAATGTATGTAGGTGTAATTTGATACACAACTAAATACCTAAATCAACTATCAATAAATTGAAATAAGTTTGATCAAAACAGGAAGTTATTCTCAAAGTTGACAAAATCGTACTGGAGGAAATACCAATGAAGGCAAATAGATATGCTTCAAAAAACCACTAAAGTTTTGAAATCAACTGAAAATACGTAATTAAACATAGAAATAATTGTGTGGGTTGAAGGAGCGGTAAATGCATTTCAAAGTTGTTAAGGGAATAAGTGGGGAAAACATTCAGTCCAAAAATATTTCAGGTGTATAAGTGTACACTCAGACTTGAAGTCTACGCTCTAGCCTTTTGTTTCTACAAAGTCATATAGTCATCGTTGGTGTCAATCTTTAGCTGCTTTTCTCTAGAACAATCTACCAACACATACCAAAGAGGCTCAAACTGTAACTAACTTTAAATCATTGTTAAAAACACATCTTTTCTCACTTCTATAAGTTGTTTCCCTATTTACCCCCTCTTTCATTTTTTTTCCATTTTTTTTTCAGCGCAGTGAGACATTAGTGTGTATTGCGCTTTAAAAGAATTGTATATTATTATTATTGATATCATCATTATTATTATTATCATTATTATTATTATTATTATTATTATCATTATTATCGTTATTATTATTATTATTATTATTATTATTATCATTATTATCATTATTATTATTATTATCATTATTATTATTATTATTATTATTATTATTATTATTATTATTATTATTATTATTATTATTATTATTATTATTATTATTATTATTATTATTATTATTATTATTCTTATTATTATTCTTCTTATTATTATTATTAATATTCTTATTCTTATTCTTATTCTTATTATTATTATTATTATTATTATTATTATTCTTATTATTCTTATTCTTATTATTTTTATTATCATTATTATTATTATTATTATTATTATTATTATTATTATTATTATTATTATTATTATTATTATTATTATTATTATTATTTTTATTATTATTATTATTATTATTATCATTATTATTATTACTATAAGATTACTAGTTGGAACATGTCCAAGTTACACAAACTATGCTATCACACAAAAAACAGCTATACATTGGTTATGACCTATAGTTGAAAACTGTTAAGACAATAAGATCACTATTTTAGAAAGTCATAGTAGTCAATAAGAGCAGTATAAAACTGACCAAGGTTGTCCCTACATTGATTCTCGTGAATCTCTATCCCTAGTCTTTATCCTTTTTTTTTTTTTTTTTTTTTTTTTTTTTTTTTAGTCTTTATCCTTTTAATCAATCAATACAAAACAGCAAATTACAATACGTTTCAAAACCATGAAGCAGAAATTAACAAAAGACAACATATGAATAAACAACACACAATGACAGCAAAAATAATCAAGTTTGCTAACTGTTTTCGCAGAAAACACTAGTAAATCCTTCCACACAAACGCAAAGCTAGACGTTGATGCCATCAATACACAGAGCGCCATTTTGGCATGGGCTGCTTGCACAATTGTTTATGTCTGAAATAAAGATAATACACAATGCATGCATGTGATATAGTAGATTGCTTTCCCTGCAAGGCAATTTTTGTTTTTTTTTGTGCAAAAATATAAGAAATGGACATTTGAATTGCAGATGAATACTCCAGCACCAATAGCAGGTGCAAACCAAAATGCATAATTTCTGAAAGCTGCATTTAAATGATAAATAATCTTAATTTCTGAAAGTTACATTTAAATGATAAATAACCTTAATTTCTGAAAGCTGCATTTAAATGATGAATAACCTTAATTTCTAAAAGCCGCATTTAAATGATAAATAACCTTAATTTCTAAAAGCTGCATTAAATGATAAATAACCTTAATTTCTAAAAGCTGCATTTAAATGATAAATAACCTTAATTTCTAAAAGCTGAATTTAAATAATGAATAACCTTAACTTCTAAAAGCTGCATTTAAATGATAAATAACCTTAATTTCTGAAAGCAGCATTTAAATGATAAATAACCTTAATTTCTGAAAGCTGCAATTAAATGATAAAAACCCTAATTTCTAAAAGCTGCATTTGAATTACAAATAAGCTTAATTTTTAAAAGCTGCATTTGAATAATAAATAACCTTATTTTCTGAAAGCTGCATTTAAATGCTAAATAACCTTAATTTTTAAAGCTGCATATAAATGATAACTTTAATTTCTAAAAGCTGCATTTAAATGATAAATAACCTTAATTTCTGAAAGCTGCATTTAAATGATAAATAGCCCTAATTTCTAAAAACTGCATTTGAATGATAAATAAGCTTAATTTCTAAAAGCTGCATTTAAATAATGAATAACCTTAATTTCTGAAAGCTGCATTTAAATGATAAATAACCTAAATATCTAAAAGCTGCATTTAAATGATAAATAACCTTAATTTCTGAAAGCAGCATTTAAATGATAAATAACCTTAATTTCTGAAAGCTGCATTCAAATGATAGATAACCTTAATTTCTGAAAGCTGCATTTAAAAGATAAATAACCTTAATTTTTTTAAGCTGCATATAAATGATAACCTTAATTTCTAAAAGCTGCATTTAAATGATAAATAACCTTAATTTCTGAAAGCTGCATTTAAATGATAAATAACCCTAATTTCTAAAAGCTGCATTTGAGTGATAAATAAGCTTAATTTCTAAAAGCTGCATTTAAATAATAAATAACCTTAACTTCTAAAAGCTGCATTTAAATGATAAATAGCCTAAATATCTAAAAGCTGCATTTAAATGATAAGCAATATTAATTGCTAAAAGCTGCATTTCAAAGATAAATAAGTTAATTTCTGAAAGCTGCATTTAAATGATAAATAATCTTTAGGCTTATCTTAATAGGTTTCTTGTAATTCATTCGAGGCTGCACAAAAAATTTCTAAGTCACCTTATTCCCTAAATATATATTTGTAACAAAAGCAATGTGCACATGCTGCAGATTTACATTGTCTTTATACTTTACTGTGCTAGAATGTTTACAATTATTGAATACAGGAACTACCTCATTACAATCATGGGCAAAATGGTTTCTCCTGCCAATTAAAAACCAGTCCCAAAAAGTTTTGTATTTTTATTGTCATAAAATCGATGTGTTATTTCTGACCACAAAGATTTCTTGGAGATCAAATTATCTAATATTCATCTGATCTCAAATTGCAAATATAAACACATGACAAATATTTCCATATAAGGAACTATTGATATGGAAAAGCTCTGTAGGTGCCCAGGGCCAAAACAAGTAAGTGGGTAACCCGTCCCTGAGATTTTTGGGGTTCCCCAGGCAAAAGCACTGTACTATGCTTTTATAAACCCAAATATTAAATTTCGTGTGGCACTAACAACCCTAGCTGTGCTAAAGTAAATGCCTTTGGATTATCACTGTTACATAATAATTCAGATCGATTCCTCAGAATGACAATTAAGCTAAAATAGTAAAACAAAAAAGTTGTCTTAAACCCACTGATGCTACAAGTTGGTCCAGTGTAACCATTTGAACACATGCAGGTGTACATGTTGATGCCGTCCATGCCTGTTCCGTCATTCTCATACGGATTGCTTGCGCACTCATTAATATCTGAAAGAAATATTGTTCAATGCTCAGCTGCTATGAGGTTGTAAGAGAATATGATGAATTTAATTTCATGGAAAGCTTTGTCAAGATTAGGCCTTTTGCAAAAAAAATGGATAGCGGATGGACGGGTTTACAACTAAAAATTGGATGTAAAATTACACTGTGGTGAATAATTTAAGCATTTTAAAAGCAAGCACAAAAATAAAAGCATAAATTCTAAATACTTTTTATATAATGTTTGAAACCAAAATAAGAGAAAAGGTTTTAAAATGCTAAGTGAAAAATCGCAGGATAGTGGCAACTTTGAAAGAGGTTTTAATGCATGGGTGAAGAATAAAAGCATAAATTCTTAATACTTTTTATATAATGTTTGAAACCAAAATAAGAGAAAAGGTTTTAAAATGCTAAGAAGTGAAAAATTGCAGGATATTGGCAACTTTGAAACAGGTTATAATGCATGGGTGAAGCTTCACAGTTTTTTTCTTTCTTTACAGTTTTTTTTTTTTTTTTTTTTTTTAAGACAAAAACTACTTTGTTA
Source organism: Chiridota heheva (assembly GCA_020152595.1). Lineage (NCBI taxonomy): Eukaryota > Metazoa > Echinodermata > Holothuroidea > Apodida > Chiridotidae > Chiridota > Chiridota heheva. The sequence continues at coordinate 36,177 of JAIGNY010002546.1, read as the reverse complement.
CTATAGTGATAAGTAAATTGCATTGAATTATTTTCACTTTCTTACTTGAATAACCTGTTCTATTCTCTAAATCTCAAGCGACAAACAAAGAAGCCATAGGTACCACTGTTACAATCTTTGGTATGAACCGATCCGGGTTCACCCTGCATGGGTTGAATTTGCCACTGTTCCAAGGACAGTGCTTTTTATGCATAAACATTAAAGTTTCAAACATCACTGTTCAAGTGGAACAGTGTTCTCTTCACACGCATGTGGCATCAATGATCAATAACTTGATTTCTGCTTAAGAAAAGTGTATATTGTCAAAGAAGAATATCATAAAAATAATTTACTTCCAGAAAGAATAAGCTTTTCCCACCTTGCCTTAAATTAACAACACAATTATATTATTACACAATACTAATAACTGACTCCTTTTATCAGCAAAAAAGTTGGAACAGTGAAATATGCTCCGGAAAATTATACGAGAAAGTTAAATTTCAACCCCTGTCCTGGGTCACCCAGCCAAGCCAAACTGTTGGTGCACTTCTTATCGAAATTAAACGCAACACTCCTTTCAGCCAAAAGTGTATACATTTTTACTAGAAAGGAACACATTTCGTCTCAAAAATTTCTTCTCTGGGTGTATTCCAACATATAGGTTCAAATGTCATCATGTAACATATTTGTAGTTATAGGTGAACTTTGATATTCGATACTTTTGTCAAAGAGACTCTATGGCTGCTAGAGGAAAGAGAAACATAAACTCATGTTTTGCTTTGAGAAACAAATTGGAGTGGTATGTACAAAAACATGCCCTAGGTTGTCTGGAAGTTAAAATCTTTATCAACTGCTTTTAATTTCTTTCTAAACTTTAATAATTAAAAGAATCATATGTACTTGAATGCTTGTATAATTTTGCTAGAATCAACTGCTTGTCTTCAAAGAACATTGTCAGAAGTTTAAATATACTTGACTTATGTAGGAAAACTTATGAGATCTGAGAATTATCGTAAATTCACAAAACAAATTTGCATATCAAGATCTGACAATGCACGAGACAGTAAAAAGGAGTTTTCGTATTCAGACTTTGATCAGAAGGTAATCATTTTACAGGTTTTCATAGATTTAAAGGCAAGGCAGTTTGGCTGATATTGCCTTGACGCATCCACACAGTGACACAAACCTATAATCCTCTGTAATGTGTGCATTGGTACGGTCTGGTGGATGGTAACACTTACTTTCTTCACAGTTCCTGCCCACGAATCCAGGCAGACACTGGCACATGTAGTCATTCACTCCGTCGACACACAAGGCTCCGTTCAGACAGGGGTTCGGATCACAGTCATTACCATCTGAGAAAACAAAGCAATTTGCATATTCAATAAATAGCTTATTGTAATACAGACTTATAGATACCAACAAATACATACTTGTAATATTGATCAATAGATACCAATATATTGATCATTGTACTATTGATCAATAGTACAATAATTGTACAATTGATCAATAGATAAGATACCTATAAATAGATTATTGTACTTATTGACCAATAGATACAAATAGATAGATCATTGTACTATTGATCAATAGATACCAATAAATAGATAATTGTCTATTGATCAATATATACCGTTATATAGATAACTGTAATATTGATCAATAGATACTAATAAATAGATAATTGTAATATCAGTAGTGTAGAAACCGAGGGGGACAGGGGGCCAAGCCCCCCCCCCTTCCTTAATAATTGTATTGGTAGGGCCAAGTACCATTACAATAATGATTCCCCCAATAATGATGGTCAAACGAATTGACTTTGAAGAGTCAGATTCCATCATGGCATCTTTTCTTCAAAAAATCTTTAATTTTTGAGAAATCTTCTTCAATTTTCATGAAATTTGCTTCAATTTTCCAAGTTTTCTTCATCTAGTGGGATTTCATTTTCAGTTTTCACTAAATTTGCTTTAATTTTCGTGAAATTTCCTTCATTTTTGGGATATGTTCTTCATTTTCGGATATTGCTTCAATTATTGGGAAATTTGCTTCAATTTTGAAATTTCCTTCAACTTTTCGTAAAATCTCCTTCATTTTCTCATGAATTTTTTTTTGAATGATTGTAAAATGATGTTCTTTTTTGGGAAATTTGCATCAATTTTTTCGAAATTTGCATCAATTTTTGTAAAATGTCCTTATTTTTTAAATTTGCATCTTATTTAAAAATTTGCTTCAATTTTTGAGAAATTTTTGTCAACTTTTGTGAAATTTTCTTCACTTTCGGAAAATGTCTTTACTTTTGGGAAAATTTTTATCATTTTTTGGCAACTTTTCTTCATTTTCGTAAAGTTTGCTTAAGTGACACTAGAAAAATCGTTAAAATATTACTACGCAACAATGCTGTAATCTTATACACAAAAACAGCCTTGGGCGACTTGGCTGTCGTGTGCGTGGGATCGACAGATCAACAATCATTATTTGCATTGGAAACCAATACGCTGAACAGGAAGTCGGGTTAGTAATTGTCATACCTGAGTTCTAATAATAAACTCAGGTGCCGGGTGCGGGTAGGCTTAAAGAGAAACTTTTCGGCATTTGCACAAAAATATGCCCTAGGTTGTCTGGAAGTTAAAATCTTTATCAACTGCTTTTAATTTCTTTCTAAACTTTAATAATTAAAAGAATCATATGTACTTGAATGCTTGTATAATTTTGCTAGAATCAACTGCTTGTCTTCAAAGAACATTGTCAGAAGTTTAAATATACTTGACTTATGTAGGAAAACTTATGAGATCTGAGAATTATCGTAAATTCACAAAACAAATTTGCATATCAAGATCTGACAATGCACCAGACAGTAAAATGGAGTATTTGTATTCAGACTTTGATCAGAAGGTAATCATTTTACAGGTTTTCATAGATTTAAAGGCAAGGCAGTTTGGCTGATATTGCCTTGACGCATCCACACAGTGACACAAAGCTATAACCCTCTGTAATGTGTGCATTGGTACGGTCTGGTGGATGGTAACACTTACTTTCTTCACAGTTCCTGCCCATGAATCCAGGCAGACACTGGCACATGTAGTCATTCACTCCGTCGACACACAAGGCTCCGTTCAGACAGGGGTTCGGATCACAGTCATTACCATCTGAGAAAACAAAGCAATTTGCATATTCAATAAATAGCTTATTGTAATACAGACTTATAGATACCAACAAATACATACTTGTAATATTGATCAATAGATACCAATATATTGATCATTGTACTATTGATCAATAGTACAATAATTGTACAATTGATCAATAGATAAGATACCTATAAATAGATTATTGTACTTATTGACCAATAGATACAAATAGATAGATCATTGTACTATTGATCAATAGATACCAATAAATAGATAATTGTCCTATTGATCAATATATACCGTTATATAGATAACTGTAATATTGATCAATAGATACTAATAAATAGATAATTGTAATATCAGTAGTGTAGAAACCGAGGGGGACAGGGGGCCAAGCCCCCCCCCCCTTCCTTAATAATTGTATTGGTAGGGCCAAGTACCATTACAATAATGATTCCCCCAATAATGATGGTCAAACGAATTGACTTTGAAGAGTCAGATTCCATCATGGCATCTTTTCTTCAAAAAATCTTTAATTTTTGAGAAATCTTCTTCAATTTTCATGAAATTTGCTTCAATTTTCCAAGTTTTCTTCATCTAGTGGGATTTCATTTTCAGTTTTCACTAAATTTGCTTTAATTTTCGTGAAATTTCCTTCATTTTTGGGATATGTTCTTCATTTTCGGGATATTGCTTCAATTATTGGGAAATTTGCTTCAATTTTGAAATTTCCTTCAACTTTTCGTAAAATCTCCTTCATTTTCTCATGAATTTTTTTTTGAATGATTGTAAAATGATGTTCTTTTTTGGGAAATTTGCATCAATTTTTTCGAAATTTGCATCAATTTTTGTAAAATGTCCTTATTTTTTTAAATTTGCATCTTATTTAAAAATTTGCTTCAATTTTTGAGAAATTTTTGTCAACTTTTTGTGAAATTTTCTTCACTTTCGGGAAAATGTCTTTACTTTTGGGAAAATTTTTATCATTTTTTGGCAACTTTTCTTCATTTTCGTAAAGTTTGCTTAAGTGACACTAGAAAAATCGTTAAAATATTACTACGCAACAATGCTGTAATCTTATACACAAAAACAGCCTTGGGCGACTTGGCTGTCGTGTGCGTGGGATCGACAGATCAACAATCATTATTTGCATTGGAAACCAATACGCTGAACAGGAAGTCGGGTTAGTAATTGTCATACCTGAGTTCTAATAATAAACTCAGGTGCCGGGTGCGGGTAGGCTTAAAGAGAAACTTTTCGGCATTTGCACAAAAATATGCCCTAGGTTGTCTGGAAGTTAAAATCTTTATCAACTGCTTTTAATTTCTTTCTAAACTTTAATAATTAAAAGAATCATATGTACTTGAATGCTTGTATAATTTTGCTAGAATCAACTGCTTGTCTTCAAAGAACATTGTCAGAGGTTTAAATATACTTGACTTATGTAGGAAAACTTATGAGATCTGAGAATTATCGTAAATTCACAAAACAAATTTGCATATCAAGATCTGACAATGCACCAGACAGTAAAATGGAGTATTTGTATTCAGACTTTGATCAGAAGGTAATCATTTTACAGGTTTTCATAGATTTAAAGGCAAGGCAGTTTGGCTGATATTGCCTTGACGCATCCACACAGTGACACAAAGCTATAACCCTCTGTAATGTGTGCATTGGTACGGTCTGGTGGATGGTAACACTTACTTTCTTCACAGTTCCTGCCCATGAATCCAGGCAGACACTGGCACATGTAGTCATTCACTCCGTCGACACACAAGGCTCCGTTCAGACAGGGGTTCGGATCACAGTCATTACCATCTGAGAAAACAAAGCAATTTGCATATTCAATAAATAGCTTATTGTAATACAGACTTATAGATACCAACAAATACATACTTGTAATATTGATCAATAGATACCAATATATTGATCATTGTACTATTGATCAATAGTACAATAATTGTACAATTGATCAATAGATACTCATAAATAGATAATTGTAGTATTGATCAATAGATACCTATAAATAGATTATTGTACTTATTGACCATAGATACAAATAAATAGATAATTGTAGTATTGATCAAAGATACCTATAAATAGATTATTGTACTTATTGACCATAGATACAAATAAATAGATAATTGTAGTATTGATCAAAGATACCTATAAATAGATTATTGTACTTATTGACCAAGAGATACAAATAAATAGATCATTGCACTATTAATCAATAGATACCAATAAATAGATAATTGTCCTATTGATCAATAGTACAATAATTGTACAATTGATCAATAGATACTCATAAATAAATGATTGTAGTATTGATCAATAGATATCTATAAATAGATTATTGTACTTAATGAACAATAGATACAAATAAATAGATCATTGTACTATTGATCATAGATAATTGTAATATTGATCAATAGATACTGATAAATAGATAATTGTAATATCAGTAGTGTAGAAACCGAGGGGGCCAGGGAGCCAAGCTCCCCCCCCCCCCCTGTTCAATAATTTTATTGGTAGGGCCAAGTACCATTACAATAATGATTCCCCCAATAATGATGGTCAAACGAATTGACTTTGAAGAGTCAGATTCCATCATGGCATCTTTTCTTTAAGAAATCTTTAATTTTTGAGAAATCTTCTTCAATTTTCATGAAATTTGCTTCAATTTTCCAAGTTTTCTTCATCTAGTGGGATTTCATTTTCAGTTTTCACTAAATTTGCTTTAATTTTCGTGAAATTTCCTTCATTTTTGGGATATGGTCTTCATTTTCTCATGAATCTTCTTTGAATGATTTTGATATTATCTTCTTTTTTGGGAAATTTGCATCAATTTTTGTGAAATTTGCGTCAATTTTTGTGAAATGTCTTTATTTTTTTAAATTTGCATCTTATTGGGAAATTTGCTTCAATTTTTGAGAAATTTCCGTCAACTTTTTGTGAAATCTCCCTTATTTTTGGGAAATTGTCTTCACTTTTGGGAAACTTTTATCATTTTTTGGCAACTTTTCTTCATTTTTGTGAAATTTGCTTCAAATTTTAAGACATATCCATTTTACGGAAAATTGGATCCATTCTTGTAAAATTTCCTTTAATTTTTGTGAAATTGTCTTCATTTTGAGGAAATTGTAATCAATTTTGGGGATTTTTTTTCTTTCCCTTTTTGGGGGAATTTCTTCATTTTCAGGAAATTTGATTCATTTGCTTTAATTTCTGTGAAATGTTCTCAATCCATTTCCGGGAAATTTTACTCAAATTTTCAATAATTATCTTTTCCTTTCCAAATAGTTTTACCGTGATAAGAGACTCGTACTTTTTTGTAGGTTTGTTAGGACAAAAATCAAATCTGGCCCGTCAATTTCAAACATCTTCCTACGCCGCTGAATATTGATTAATCAGTGAGAAGCAAAAGACTGTCATTATCAAGGTATTTGTGTACCACAATATTTAATCACATCTACAATTAAGTTTTTCCCCCATAAACATGCCTACCAAGGGAGGGGAAACGGTAGGGGGTTGTATTTTAACAACTGGTGGGGTGATAAGGATTACTAACAACCAAGTTGATCCAAACTTTGGCAAAATGATGTTTAAATATGTGAGAAATGGGCATGGGCATGTGAAGATAAGGTTGCACAGGTTCTGAGCAGCCTGAAGCACATGAAATATATCTGATTTTTGATGTGAAGCAAAATAAAAGATGCATTAAAATAAATAATATGACAAATCAATTATAAGTTCATGTAAAACAAAATGTTCATGTAATGTTTGTAAGGTGCGCATAGTCTGGATTGATGTTGAGTCAAAATTTATATTGATTCATTTATTTCTAATCATCAATATAAATAACAGAGCACAAATAAGAAACATAAATGTACATTACACACACGAGTTGGAATTAATTATAAAATTCCCCACGGTTCTCAATTAAGGTGTCAAACATTTTCCCACGTGAAATTGTGACAGAACTGATCTCAATCTACATTGAGATCAGTTCTGTCACAATTTTACAAGGAAAAATATATTTTTTATGCACCCTATTTTGCAATTCAATGTTCTATTCATCACACAATTACATAAAGGACATTTTTAAAGAGCACATATTTACCACATCATATGCTGTTGCTTACTCACGAACATCTATAAAACAATATACCGTATTCAACGTATTAAGCACCCCTGTTCGAATAAGCGCCCACCCAACATATCTTGACTGATAACATATCCCAACATCAATAAATAATGAATGCTCTCTATGTTTTTATGTTCCATACCTTTCTATGTACGCTAGCATAAATCCCAGGCTATTAACAGATTAATACAGGCAGAAGAAATTTGTACATGAAGCCATATATTTCCTTGGGAGAAATGGTCCATGAATTATTCACAGTTAATGCACATTATTGCCTCAGGCATTGTGATACACAGCTATTTTCATCACCAGTTTGAATACAAACTTCTTCCACTAAGACCCCTAATACGGATGGGTGATTTCAATCACAAAAGTGCATTGATTTTTCAAGTCTGGCCTTGTGTAATCTTATACACACAAATAGCCTTCGGGAATTTGGCTGTGGTTTGCACGGAAATGGAAGACAAACATTCAATGGAAACACAATACACTGAACAGGAAGTGGGGTTGGTAATTGTCATACTTGAGTTTTCAGGATTAACTCGGGTACGGGTAGGCTTAAAGAGAAACTTTTCGGCATGTAGTATTTACTTATGATTATAGGGCTATCTTTCCATTTGTTCGCACTGTACGAGACTCCCAAGCATGGACGCTTATTAGGAAGAAACTTTTCGCCTAAAAAGTGGCACAATTCTATTTTCGTAAGCGCCCAGGCAATTTTATTACGTCGAATACGGTATATATTTTTCTTTAAAAAAAAGAGCAAAATTTCTTTACGTGAATTGCCATTTTTCCCCACGGCTATAACCGCCAGAACTGTATATGTTTTCCAGGTCTAATTACACATTACAAAATAGATAACATGAAAGTTGCATCTAGAAGCTCCTTGGTTGCATATTGATGCCTGCAAATTCAAAGTCTATAAAATGTTCAATTTCATTGTTTCTCTGGTGAGGTTTACTGGCACCATCACAACGATCGTCAATATCCAAATTGTGCCTAAAGATTAGATGTCAATTTAAAAGTTAAAAGTGATTTCGATTCAATGTTTTACAATTATTATGGCATTATGCTGGCGCTACCCATCCATAGATTTCTAAGCATAAAACCATGTGGCAAATTGCTAATTATTATAATTTCTGTTGTGGGAAGAAAACAAAAAATGGAAAATTTGAAAACTTACCAATACTAACTGAAATGTTGAATCCTGAAGATGGAATATTCTGATCTGAATCAAATCGAAGCCACACCTGGTTTGAGTTGAAGACAATTGGAGATGGCGTACTATCAATAAAGTACCCAAATAAAAAAGAGGTCATGGTATTTTGAGGGAAGAGGGCTTGGTTGGGGGTGGCGCCTTCCCCATAGAAAAGAAAGTCATGTAGAGGCTCAGTGCTGAATGCATTAAAGGTGAAAGTTAAGGAGCGAGCCTCAACAACCTTGACGAAGTAATAGGCTCGTAGAGCATTAGGATACTTGTCCGGATGGTTGGTACTAAGAATGATTGACGGAGTAGTATAGATTCTATCAGCTACATCGCCAACTGTAGAGAGAAAAGTACACAAAAATTACTTCATTTTAAGTGTCCCACCCTTTCTTTTTAACATGCTATTTGTCTTTTCCCAGTTCAAGGAATTTTTGGAGGTGCACAGGCAAAAAAATTTGCTAATGCTACAAATTGAAATCTGAGACACATGTAAGAGTGAGGATGGTATGGTAGGGAAGAGATAATTAGTGACAATCAAACTGAATGGTAATAAGGGAAGACATTGACTAAGAAAGGGATGTTCAGGGCTGGTTAGGCTTTTTATCATGATAGTAATTAAATTTAAAGCCAAATTTTAGTTTTGTACATTTACTTATGGCAATTAGGAGCCTTATAATTCACTCACTGATATTAATGCAGATGTCATTCTCTTTCTCAAGCCTTTCAAAACGTCAGAACAAATTTCACCGAGCACATGTAGCATTTCTTTAGCCTTTGTAAAGATAGATAATCTGACAGATTAACTAAATACTAGTAATACTATTTAATGGCTAAACAGCTAAAAAGCACTCCTATACAAATCATTTAAAAAAGGAAGAAGTGGGCAATTCAGGAGTGTCCAACTTTCCAAAAAGCAAAAAGTAAACTATAAAGTTTTAAAACTACCATCAATATATTTGGGATGACTGTACAAATAGTGTAACAAATTTGAAATTCCCACTTGTGTCTTTTGTGGTTCTGTGCAGAAATTTAATTGCCTTTTTCGAAATTATGGGAAACTTCTATCGTTTAATTATTGAGATAGTATACCAAGCACTTTACATGCTTTGCCCATCTGCTTAACTTGCGTGTCCTTTATGAAATTTATAGCAATACATTTTTTTTTGATCTGCTTTTACATGTACAGTATGACATCACATTATACACTGTCGGTTTTATCTATGCATTTCCTATTTTACACATATCTATTGTACATATGCCCTCTTTTATACCCTTTTTACCATTTTATCTTTACATTTACCAAAACGCCTTAGAGCAATTTCTGATTGGATAGGGCGCTATATACATTTTGTAAAATAAATAATAATAATATCACACTGCACGGTCACTTTTCAATACACTCATGCAGTCTTTGAAATGCAATAACTCCTAAACGGAAAAAGATATCAACACAATTTTTACACTTGATTTTTTTTTTTAATACTTCTCTATCATATATATGAAATAAACATTTACGGAATTATTCCTTTACATCTGAACAATTAGCCTTACTATTAGTAACTAGAACAGTAAATACCATCATGGTTTGCATGCCCATGCAAATTGACACCCATATCATATGACCAGGCCAATTATAAAGATGGCATCTCACACTAAATCCCACATGGCATCCCATGTCCCACATAGCATTTCATGTCCCACATGGCATCCCATGTCCCACATGGCATCCCATGTCCCACATGGCATCCCATGCCCCACATGGCATCCCATGTCCCACATGGCATCCCATGTCCCACATAGCATCCCATGTCCCACATGGCATCCCATGTCCCACATGGAACCCCATGTCCCACATGACATCCCATGGTACACATGGCATCCCATGTACCACATGGCATCCCATGTATCACATGGCATCCCATGACCCACATGGCATCCCATGTCCCACATGGCATCCCATGTCCCAGATGGCATCCCATGTCCCAGATGGCATCCCATGTCCCACATGGCATCCAATGTCCCACATGGAATCCCACCATGTGCCACATGGCATCCCATGTCCCACATAGCATCCCACCATGTGCCACATGACATCCCATGCCATGTCCCACATGGCATTTCACCCCATGTGCTACATGACATCCCATCCCATGTCCCACATGGCATCCCACCCTATGTGCCACATGACATCCCATCCCATGTCCCACATGGCATACCACCATATCTCCCACATAGTATCCTACCCCATATCCCACATGACATCCCATCTCATCCTTTGTCCCATGTGGCATTCCATCATGTCCCACAGGGCACCCCATCCTACGACCTACATGGAATTCCACCCTATGTCCCACATGGATCACATCCCATGTCCCAAATGACATCCCACCTCATGTCCCACATGACATCCCATACCTTGTCCTACATGGCAATCCACCATATTTCCCACATGGCATTCCACCATACAGTATCTCACATGGCATTCCACCATACGTCCCACATGGCATTTCACCATATGTTCCACGTGGCATCCCATGCTATGACCCACACGGATCCCATCCTACATGTATATCCCGCAATAATCCAACTATATGTACCACATGCCATCCCTTCCAATGTCCCACATGGCATCCCTCCCTGTGTCCTGCATCAGTGGCTTCCCACCTGATGTCCCATATGACTTCCCACCTGATGTCCCACATGGCATCCCACCATGTCTTCCACATGCTATCCCTCCCAATGTCCCAATGACATCCTACTTTATGTTCCACATGGCATCCCCATGTCCCACATGGCATCCCATTGGCTCCATAAAATAGCTCATTCTAGCTATCAGTCCCTGATTGAGCATACTATGTATGAAAGTGTCAGTTCATATAATAACTTATATGCAAATGAGTTGTTGAATAAGAAAAAAGGTGGAGTCAAATAATTATGCCTGATATAGCCCTTGGTGTATACCACATGGTATATGTTATATCGTATGTCCCTCATGGCCTCCATCCATGTCCAACATGGCATCCCTCCCTATGTCTATATGCAATCACATCCTGTCACACTCCCTGACTAAGCATACTAAACAAAACAGTCTGGTCAGTTCATATACTGTAGCAACTTTATGCAAATGACCACAATAATAAAAGTGGAGTTTAATAATCATGCCTGATACAACTGTTGGTGCCCAAATAATTTGAAGAATTTTAGGACTTTAAATCTCAAGTGATACAAGAGATAAATTTGAGGATCTCTAAAGAATAATAGGAAATTATATCATTTTACAGTTATCTTCTAAGAAAAAATCAAATGTTTTGTACACTTTTTAATTAAATTACTCTTCAATCCTGTTTAAAACATTTTTTAAGAAAATTTTAACCTTCCATAAGGATATCTGAAGAAACTTATAACTTTTTCTGAGGAACTCTTATTAAAAAGCTTTAATGTTTTCTGAGGAATTCTTAAAAAGCTTTAACATTTCTGAGGAATTTCTGAGGTTAGCCGCCGGCCGACCAGCCGCCAGCCGGACGGCCAGGCGGACGGCCAGCTTAACGGCCAGCCGGCCGGACGGCCAGCCGGCCGGACGGCCAGCCGGCCGGACGGCCAGCCGGCCGGACGGCCAGCCGGACGGACGGCCAGCCGGACGGACGGCCAGCCGGACGGACGGCCAGCCGGACGGACGGCCAGCCGGACGGACGGCCAGCCGGACGGACGGCCAGCCGGACGGACGGCCAGCCGGACGGACGGCCAGCCGGACGGACGGCCAGCCGGACGGACGGCCAGCCGGACGGACGGCCAGCCCAGCCGGACGGACGGCCAGCCGGACGGACGGCCAGCCGGACGGACGGCCAGCCAGCCGGGACGGACGGCCAGCCGGACGGACGGCCAGCCGGACGGACGGCCAGCCGGACGGACGGCCAGCCGGACGGACGGCCAGCCGGACGGACGGCCAGCCGGACGGACGGCCAGCCGGACGGACGGCCAGCCGGACGGACGGCCAGCCGGACGGACGGCCAGCCGGACGGACGGCCAGCCGGACGGACGGCCAGCCGGACGGACGGCCAGCCGGACGGACGGCCAGCCGGACGGCCACGGCGGCAGCCGGACGGACGGCCAGCCGGACGGACGGCCAGCCGGACGGACGGCCAGCCGGACGGACGGCCAGCCGGACGGACGGCCAGCCGGACGGACGGCCAGCCGGACGGACGGCCAGCCGGACGGACGGCCAGCCGGACGGACGGCCAGCCGGACGGACGGCCAGCCGGACGGACGGCCAGCCGGACGGACGGCCAGCCGGACGGACGGCCAGCCGGACGGACGGCCAGCCGGACGGACGGCCAGCCGGACGGACGGCCAGCCGGACGGACGGCCAGCCGGACGGACGGCCAGCCGGACGGACGGCCAGCCGGACGGACGGCCAGCCGGACGGACGGCCAGCCGGACGGACGGCCAGCCGGACGGACGGCCAGCCGGACGGACGGCCAGCCGGACGGACGGCCAGCCGGACAGGGACGGCCAGCCGGACGGACAGCCAGGACGGACAGCCGGAGCCGGACGGACAGCCGGCCGGACAGCCGACGGACAGCCGGACGGACAGCCGACGGACAGCCGGACGGACAGCCGACGGACAGCCGGACGGACAGCCGGACGGCCGGACACAGCCGGACGGACAGCCGGACGGACAGCCGGACGGACAGCCGGACGGACAGCCGGACGGACAGCCGGACGGACAGCCGACGGACAGCCGGACGGACAGCCGGACGGACAGCCGGACGGACAGCCGGACGGACAGCCGGACGGGACAGCCGGACGGACAGCCGGACGGACAGCCGGACGGACAGCCGGACGGACAGCCGGACGGGACAGCCGGACGGACAGCCGGACGGACAGCCGGACGGACAGCCGGACGGACAGCCGGACGGACAGCCGACGGACAGCCGGACGGACAGCCGGACGGACAGCCGGACGGACAGCCGGACGGACAGCGGACGGACAGCCGGACGGACAGCCGGACGGACAGCCGGACGGACAGCCGGACGGACAGCCGGACGGACAGCCGGACGGACAGCCGGACGGACAGCCGGACGGACAGCCGGACGGGACAGCCGACGGACAGCCGGACGGACAGCCGGACGGACAGCCGGACGGACAGCCGACGGACAGCCGGACGGACAGCCGGACGGACAGCCGGACGGACAGCCGGACGGACAGCCGGACGGACAGCCGGACGGACAGCCGGACGGACAGCCGGACGGACAGCCGGACGGACAGCCGGACGGACAGCCGGACGGACAGCCGGACGGACAGCCGGACGGACAGCCGGACGGACAGCCGGACGGACAGCCGGACGGACAGCCGGACGGACAGCCGGACGGACAGCCGGACGGACAGCCGGACGGACAGCCGGACGGACAGCCGGACGGACAGCCGGACGGACAGCCGGACGGACAGCCGGACGGACAGCCGGACGGACAGCCGGACGGACAGCCGACGGACAGCCGGACGGACAGCCGGACGGACAGCCGGACGGACAGCCGGACGGACAGCCGGACGGACAGCCGGACGGACAGCCGGACGGACAGCCGGACGGACAGCCGGACGGACAGCCGGACGGACAGCCGGACGGACAGCCGGACGGACAGCCGACGGACAGCCGGACGGACAGCCGGACGGGACAGCCGGACGGACAGCCGGACGGACAGCCGGACGGACAGCCGGACGGACAGCCGGACGGACAGCCGGACGGACAGCCGGACGACAGCCGACGGACAGCCGGACGGACAGCCGGACGGACAGCCGGACGGACAGCCGGACGGACAGCCGGACGGACAGCCGACGGACAGCCGGACGGACAGCCGGACGGACAGCCGGACGGACAGCCGGACGGACAGCCGGACGGACAGCCGGACGGACAGCCGGACGGACAGCCGGACGGACAGCCGGACGGACAGCCGGACGGACAGCCGGACGGACAGCCGGACGGACAGCCGGACGGACAGCCGGACGGACAGCCGGACGGACAGCCGGACGGACAGCCGGACGGACAGCCGGACGGACAGCCGGACGGACAGCCGGACGGACAGCCGGACGGACAGCCGGACGGACAGCCGACGGACAGCCGGACGGACAGCCGGACGGACAGCCGGACGGACAGCCGGACGGACAGCCGGACGGACAGCCGGACGGACAGCCGGACGGACAGCCGGACGGACAGCCGGACGGACAGCCGACGGACAGCCGGACGGACAGCCGGACGGACAGCCGGACGGACAGCCGGACGGACAGCCGGACGGACAGCCGGACGGACAGCCGGACGGACAGCCGGACGGACGGCCAGCCGGACGGACAGCCGGACGGACAGCCGGACGGACAGCCGGACGGACAGCCGGACGGACAGCCGGACGGACAGCCGGACGGACAGCCGGACGGACAGCCGGACGGACAGCCGGACGGACAGCCGGACGGACAGCCGGACGGACAGCCGGACGGACAGCCGGACGGACAGCCGGACGGACAGCCGGACGGACAGCCGGACGGACAGCCGGACGGGACAGCCGGACGGACAGCCGGACGGACAGCCGGACGGACAGCCGGACGGACAGCCGGACGGACAGCCGGACGGACAGCCGACGGACAGCCGGACGGACAGCCGGACGGACAGCCGGACGGACAGCCGACGGACAGCCGGACGGACAGCCGGACGGACAGCCGGACGGACAGCCGGACGGACAGCCGGACGGACAGCCGGACGGACAGCCGGACGGACAGCCGGACGGACAGCCGGACGGACAGCGAAGTAAAAAAAGAGAAGTAGCTCACTTACAAAATAAAAAGTCTTGACAGTTTTGACCTACAAACAGCTTTTGGCATTGGCAGATATATGTATTAAGACTCAGATCCTGCTCACAAAGTTCTCCATTATTGCATGGGTTGGTAGCACATGGTTCTGTTGAAAAGAACAAAATGAAAATTAACTTCCTGGATTCCACAAAATATGATTCAATCTGTAGGAAAATACAATTTGTCTTACAGGTTGGATTTGCCATATGGGCGATTAGAAGGACACAGAGAAGTGTAAATTTCAGTGTACTTTTCCTGTTGTGTATTTCTTTTTTGGGGGTTCTCAATTATTTGATAGTATCGGACTGTGCATGGAAACTTTTGCTGGAATTTTTGGGCTATTAATGAGTTTGTAAAATACCATGGTTGAAAAAAGTCAAATCTATACTTGGGTCATTATGACCCACCCATCAGTCTGTTGCTTATCCCCAGTTGCCTTTGTGTAAGCAGATGAGAGCACATGACTCTCCCTGGACGGGACGCCAGTCCATTGCAGGTTAACTCCCCAGCAGTGCTGGTACTCATTTTACAGCCGAGTAGACTGGAGCAAATGGAGTAAAGTGTCTTGTTCAAGCACACAATTATGCATCGCTCGCGACGGGATTCAAACATGGCCACCTTTAGGATACTACAAGTATGACTCCTTAAGGCTTAACTGAGCCACACCAGGGTTAACTACGAGTAAAAAAATGTTATGCTAAAGGAGATCTGCAGCATTGACAAATGTCATTTTAAATTTTGCAAATTGTTCTTTACAATTTTGCAGGGTCATATCATCAATGCTCATATCTGAAGCAGATAATGACTGGATATCACATCACCTTACCGTTAAGGATTCGAGAGGTTGTAGGCTAATGCGGAACAATGATGGCAAGATGG
>JAIGNY010002546.1:0-15000 GCA_020152595.1 Chiridota heheva | reverse complement strand
ACTCATTAATAATATGCATGACATCACCACACAAAAAAAACAATAGGACCTATCTACAGACCATGGATTATCTGTGTAACACACATGACGTGAATCCAGTTTGTCCTTTTTGAGATACCATGTTTACAAGGTCATTTGAGCAAAACCATATTAAGCCCCGCCTACTACGCATAATAATGAAATTCAACGTTTTTATACCATGAACACATGCACACTAGATAACAACATAATTATGCTAAATATGAAACAAACCAGACTTGTAATTGTCGAAATAAGAACATTTCAAGATTTTTTCTAAATATTAAGCCGGGCCCCGTCTACAATACTCATTAATATGCATAATATTACCACAAAAAACAATATGACACATCTAAGTGAACACGTACAAACTAGCTAACATAAAAATTCTACAAGATATGAAACAAAACATACATGTGATTTTTAAAATATAAGCATTTCAAGATTTTTTACATAAGTCCTGCCTACTCAATAATATGCATGACATCACCGCCAAAAACAATAGGAACATCTACAGATCATGGGCTATCTGTGTACCGCACATGACATGAATCCAGTTTGTCCTTATGAGATACCATGTTTACATGGCCATTCTGGCAAAATCATATTAAACCCCGCCTACTACGCATATTAATGAAATTCAATATTTGTATAAATTGAACATATACACACTAGCTACATGTAACAACATAATTATACTGAATATGAGACAAATCAGACACGTGATTCCTAAAATATAAACATTTCAAGATTTTGACATTAAGACCCGCCTACTAATTAATTATGCATGATATTATCACCAAAAACAATAGGGCACATTTGCAGACCATGGACTATATGTGTACCATATACAGATATATGACCTGAATCCAGTGTATTGTTTTTGAGATATCGTGCTTACGAGCTTGCTGTCACAGACCCACATACATGCACACACCCATACATACATTCACACACCAGCATGACTGCGAAGGTTCCTAACTTCCTTATGCTATTAGAATCGAAACCAAAAAGTATGCGCATATTCCATCAGTTCTGGCGCCTTCGACAGTAATTGAGGACACTATTTATTTTCAAAAGGGGTACTTTTTTCATTTTTCGAAAAAATGTGGGGAGGGGGATCGTGCCCGTGGTCCCCGGGTCCTACGCCTATCAGCCTATGATTATAAGAGACATTATCTTTTTGGGCGTATTTATCATACAATAATTTCCCTAACAGCAAGGGAAGGGGATTCGCATATATAATCAAAATACCAAATTGTAATATTTTGGACATAATTCATATATATAATCTATTTACCTATGAAATAGATGAGTTAGTTTTACTGTTGTCTTTATTGTGAATGTTAGCAGCAAGCGGCCCGCTGCACTTTGTATTACCAGGTTGGGTTTTTAATTTAAATTGCTTTGTATTGTTTGAATTACTGAATATTGTTACAAATTTTATGACTTTTCAGGAAATTCTCTGCATTTACAACTTTTTAAGATATCCTTGATTCCTATGCGACCACCCACATCATGTAAAGACTGCAAACTCATTTGAACAGCCGAGACATTTTTAACAAAAAGATCCACGTTTTATCTGTTTATCGTGTCATTGCAAAAAGATACTACATTTACAAAGGTCCGATAATTTGGATTGACACACATGAGTGAAATTGAATAGTTTCTTTTCACTTATAGTTGTGTAAAAGCCTTGGGATTTGTGACAGTATCCATCTGTCATGTCTGTCCAGTGAAATATGGTGTACCTAATCTAAATATCTTGGTCAACTGGTCAATTTTTGTTAAACTTACGCTCTTCATATAGTTTCTGCATATAAATCTAGTTATCGCATTTACAGATTTAAAAGTACAGTTAAAAGTTTAGCCTGTGTCTGTTTAAAGGTTTATTTGTTTAACTTTGTTGTTTATCAGTAGGAAACGATGTATCCAAGCCAAGTAATCTTGAAATTCTTTATTTATAAGTTTGTATGTATTTGCCTCTAATCTTCAATTCAAAAAATTTGTAAGAATACAAAAAATATTTATGGCAGAGAGCGATTTCGTAGATCTTGAGACTTCTAGTTTTAGTATAATTTTTACGAAAGGCTGTCAAATTTGGATCTCTTTCAGGAACCGCGGAGTTGCCGGCCCCCAACATTTGGGTGACCAAACAATAACGTGACCATATAAACATAACCCCAAAGGCAAAAATAGGCGCAAACCCTTTCTTGACAATAAATAACGAACACGGTATAACTGTATAACTTGGACTAAGAATAGCTGAAGACCTTTTTTTGCTCTTCAGATTTTTTGGAAAATAAAGGCGCCTCAAATATTATATTTTCCCGTACCTCGCGATCCTCTCGGTGGCCCTGTGGCTGGGTGGTCATCAGTATCTTGTATCGATTCCCAATAGTGCATATCAGAACAGTTTTGGTGGAAAGGGGAAAAGCGGCCGCACAAGGAACACAATATGCAAAGAAAAAAAACCCACCACTGCTGTTATTTTTGATGGTTATTATATATTTTCGTATCTTGAGGTGAAGCGGTCCAAATACCCCGTCCACTAGGTTGTGGCATAAAGCTTGTTCAGTTCCTTTACTAAGGCACACTTAACTGTAAATGAGAAAATTTTACCTACATACACACATGGCTTACATATCCAATCAAATTCTGAAATTACAACATTAAAGAATCGAGGGAAAATGTCAAAACACCAAACAGCCAAAAGAAAAAAAAAATTTATACAAAAAGTTTTAAACCAAAGTAAAAGAGGCAGTTTTAAAAGAGGATACTAAGCTGGCACATTGACAAGTGAAGCCTTGAAGGCTTTTAGATATGAGTATTATGATGCAATAACGCATACCTGCAGATCATCTGAGCTGCAGCCACTTGCCTCTGCCAGGCTTGCGTGAAGGTCGATGACGACGACGAGTGAAAACAAAATTACAATGACGGGGTCGTCGTCTGCGTAATCGGTTATGATAGTAACAATGCTATCACGAAGCGCTTAATACAACCCGGACGAGAACACAGGTACGACGTACGGAAAGACATAACATTGACAACCAAGTCAATGTCCACGGCCTTTGATACCTAGTTGTGGTACACTGGCGTGTCTACCCAACCCATGCTTAAACCCAGGGTCTCGTGGTCTGTAGACAGGTATAATAACCGCTACACCATAGTAGGTAGATTGCGAGAGAGAGAGAGAGAGTTGAACACACAATTACAATGACGGAGTCGTCGCCTGCGTATTCGGTTATGATAATACAAATGCTATCACGAAACGCTTAATACCACCCGGACGAGAATACAGGTACGACGTACGGACAGACATAACATCGACAATTAAGTCAATGTCCACGGCCTTTAATAACCAGTTGTGGTGCACTGGCGTGTCTATCCACCCCAGGATTGAACCCGGGACCTCGTGGTCTGTAGACAGGTATAATAACCGCTACACCACAGTAGGTAGATAGGTAGATTGCGTGAAGTGGACAGGTTTTATAGCTCTCAGAAATATCGATTGAAGACTTTTCGGATACCACACCTCTATTTCGGGCATTGTATTTAAATGTCTGTAGGCGAACACGAAACAATAGCAAATTAAACAACCTCTAAGGACTGAAGGAACATGGCAACTCCACGCAGTCTGGCAGTACAGAGGCGGCGGAAGATGTTTGAATCTGGGAGGTACAGGTTATGAGGGTCAGTTTCCAACTGTCGTATTTTCAAAGCATGTAGCACAGCAGTTTATACAGCTTGATACGGCCAACTGTGTTACTTTCTTTAATGAAAAGATCAGATAGATAGTCCTTGAAAAAGAAAAAGATTTTCAATGTTTGAAAGAGCATGTTTCCCCTGTGCCAACGGTTCCGCCGCCTATCTTGCAACCTATGAATTTGGTGGACCTAAGTCTCGTCATTCATCAGTGCGTGCAAAATGATTGACTGTCTCTAAATCATAACAGTATTGGTACTTTTCTTTCAAATAGTAAGATAAATCAAATTTTTCGATGCTTTGAGCTGTAAGCCTTGAAGTGAGAGAGTATATCAGTTTAACTCTTTGTGAATCTGAAGTAAAAAAGTTTCAGTCCCACCCAATCAAGAATCATTTAATATGTACAGTTAGCAACTGCTATAACCTCCCAGCATGCTACTAGTGGTTACTAGTACTATTTGCGGGGTATTCTGAAGTTGTACTCAGCGAACCGCCGCCATCTTGCAACGAATGATGACACCATTGGTGGAATTAAGAAAGTATACAAGTCGTGTTTTGAACGTCTGAATGTAATTTCTCTTAGATTCATCCACAGAGTGCTTTAACTTTAAAGTACAAGCTTAATGTGCCCCCAATTTGTCAGTTCTGAATATGTACTTAAGTATGGGCGTGATCGAGATAACTACCGAAAGTGGTAGGAGGGGAGGAGACAAATTAACAAAATATGATTTATCTACCGGAAAAAGGGGTAAAGTTACGTTCACTCTCGAAAAATACCCCCTGACTAGTGAACTTCCGACGTGAATGGTTTAAGCTTATGAATTATTAAAGAATCTTAAGTGTAATCATATGGCTCCCATGCAGTATTCCCGGCTGGGCAGCGAAGTCTCGAGAATTGTAAGCCTTCTATCTAAATTAAAAAACAATGCATATTCATCTTGGAAGAACTTTTACATATTTCAAGTCAAACTGTCAAACGTATGGCATATCCTCGGTTGGGCAGCGCGGTCGCGGGGATTGTAGGCCTACTAATCTTAACGTGACTGGAGCGTGACTTCGCTGCCGGCGGCGAGGTCTGTATTTCGAAGTGAACCGGTATCCTGTACTTGTACCGAGGAGGGGTCTATTGCTTTTAAATTTAAGGCTTTTCTGAAAATGGTATTGAATAATGAAATTCAAAACAAAATATCTTACCCGGCGCCGTCGTTTGACCCCGACATGTAACAATATATGCAAATAAACAGAAAGTTAGGATTACAAAGTTGTCCATTTTTGATATTCTTTACTGGGATCTCCTTCGATAAATCCTATATTGTACTAGATAATCTCCTAAGAGTACTACACGCCCGCGTGCCAGCTCGGTTAGATCCTTATTTGCCTATATCCACATATACAACACAGGGTTTTAGTTTGCAGCAATCCACAAGTTTTACCAACGCCAGTTTTTTGTGTGTGTGTACGCTAGGCTATAGCACAATTGACTATTAGTATAGCTTCATTTTCAATGACCCCTCTTTTGATAATCTTCTACAAAAAATCCACTCAGCCGCAAAATCATGTGTGTTCGAGTGAACACACATGAACAATGAAATGATTCCAAAATGTCTCTTTGCTGAGTCTGCTCTCTTTCCTGCAGATTTGAACCTGAAAATTAAAGCGTTCTTACTGTGAAAGGGTCCCGGTAATTTCAGCTGGTTCAGAATTATCCTTTGAAAAAAAAGCCACCTCTTATTCAAACTCGCATAGCGTTTAACAATGAATTTTTATTGACAATAGGGTATACAATCATATTACCTTCCCTTGTTTAATCACGGGCACTGGTGCGTTACTTTTAAACAATATTGGAAGACGGGATCTAATACAAATGCCCTCTAATTAGTATTTGAGAAGCAGATTATCTGTTAATTGTTTATTTTTAAAGAGGGCCTGCCATGGATTTATAATTGGCTCTTTATTGATTATTTGGATCATTTGCTATCCAAATTTGTAGGTTTTGTTTGCTAAATTCCATTAAATTGTTTTTATCGAGGAAAAGAAAATGATCATTTCTATCAACTTTAAAAGAAAAAACAATTCTTCGAGTCAGTAGCTGATGACGTCATATGACTTAGGTATAGTGAGTCGATTCGTGTGCTGCTTGCCATCAAGATATGCAACAACATGACAACGTACTGTACTCGGTGCAGTTACAAGTGTTGTTTATGTGATTTAGACATCGGAAGGAGAAGAAATTCAGCTGAAATAAGGAAAATGTCATTTCATTGTGTCGTAGGAGAGTGTAGTAATAAAAAGGAGAGATACAAATTTCCAAAGGATCCGAAAATGAAACGTTGACGGACAACGTTTGTGCAGCTAACTAACGTTAGGCTTAGACTTTACAAATTAGGCCTAGGGCCGATGAAAAGCAGTGTGATTTGCGAAAAGCTCTTTACTGAGGATTATCTGCCAGTCTGCATGCCTACTTCTGCAAGCAGATTTTGAATTTTCTAAACGTATTTTTTTGGTTCCTGGGTCGGGTTCCACATTGAAACGGGGTTAGAGTTTACTGGGCGTTAGCGTTAGGCCCGATGCAGACGTTCCTGGTACTAGGCCCCCTAGGCTAGGCTGTAAAGGCTACAACCAGCACCAATTCCGCTACAAGCTCTAACCTAATCTTGACGAACAACGACCTGCAAAGAAACCAAGGCCTTCATGGAAACATCGTGCCATAAAACAGGTTAGTTTAAATTGTGTATGCAAGCTAGGACAAAATTTGGTTTACATTATAATGTGGAGATGTGCTGTGGTACTACTACTAGTATAAACAAGGTAGCCGGGAATTTCTGCCAAAATATGAAGTTTTATTTTCAAATAGGCCTATACTAGGCTTATGCTACATTACGGTCACAGGGATCACATTCAAACGTATCCCTTTTTGTATTCCTTCAAATTAATGATATTTGGTACTTAACCAATTCTTTTTATTTATCTTTCGGGCCCTTTTTTGTGGCCCATTTTCCCATTTCTAATGTCAAATAATAGATATCTTTATTAATTCATGTTGTTTGCAATCACTGTATCTATTTTCTCATAAATGCTTTTCAGTTTACATTAATTGAAACTAAACAACATTTTATTACCGATTTATTATGAGCCTTTCCGCCATACCTTTTGGGCCGTACCGTCATGACGGTAAGGTATGGCAGAAAGTGCAGTTGGCAGAAATTCCCTTCTGTAATTCATAACAAGCAACTGAGTAAAAAGTTGATGCAGAGTATTAACGTTCTCACAGAAAAACTTGGGCTGCACCACATCTCTACAAAGGTGATGCAACATTTTAGAGCATATTTATTTCTAATACAAAAACTACACGTTTCATTTTTAAACAAAGGCATGAACCAAGTTCTACCTCTACAAGTTAACATTGCCATTGAAAAAAATCCTTTACATGCTGTCTGAGTGGGATTATGAGGACAAATTTCCAAGTTAAAAAAGTATGAATCTGTAAATTGACAAAATTAACTTCCGTATTTGTTATGCCAGTGAAGGAATTATGAGGGCTTTTGACACCTTGCTCTTGATGATACTATTTTGTATGTCGAATAGAAAAACTTATGCCTAACATGCATGACAAAAAAATACATCATTCTGGAGTGCAAGAAATGATGTGGTAACTGGTAGGTCCTAAGTAACAAAATTACATGCCTGCATAGTTATATCAAAACATTTCATTTTTGTAGATGGTTAGAGAAATCTGTGAGGAATATGACAGAATGACCACAGATTCTGTTGAACATTTGTTGACATAAAGTGAGGAAGCCACAGATGTTGTGCAATTTCCAGAACTTCATGGAAAGGTTTGTTTCATTAGTTTTTCCTTATGCTTAGATGTTGTTTTTATTTATTACTGGAAGTGTTTTGATGGTGTAACAGTAACTTCATTTACATACAACTTCCATTTGAAAGTGGATTTTTCCAAATTAAAAGTTACACCTATTCAACCAAATTTGTCTTCACAATTTGCATATGGTGTTATATACCTATATCATTTTCAGTGTAATTTTGTAACTTATTTTGTACCTTTTCAGTTAAGTCTAAGGCCATCCTAAAATAATTGTTCCTTTGGCGCAACCCTACCTGTCCATCAAAATTGGTGCCTACTCAGATGATTTCATTTTTTCTTATCTGGAGTCTTAACCTTTTATTGTATGAAAGGTATAAAAAAAAAACCTGATATTGGCTCAAAAATCATTGCCTTACTTCCCCAATTTTTTTCTCAACAAAATGAGTTACATTAAACCAACAATTATTTATGAATGGCCCAATTTAAGTCAGTTATTTTTATTCATAAAGAAATATGTTTCATTGAACTCTCTTGCTGAGCTCATGGCATCATTTTCTTCGGAGATCATGAATAAAGTGGAAAAAAACTGAATCTACTAGATCAGGAGGCTTGGAGGGGTCAGCCTGAAAATGAAAGATTACCAATTTTCAAGGTACTATAACGCCTAGCATTTTAATTATGAAAATCTGAATATCTGCAGTAGGATACGTCTGCATCTGTAAAGGGATACCGGGCCATAAAAATCTTGCACTTTCCCACCCCTCTGAGCTCACTGTACTTAATGGGTGGTGATGGGATTTTTCCGATTATGGGTGGGGTATCCACTTTATCCACCAATGAGCTTCATACAAAAAATAAATCACACACAGTATTTCCTGTAAATTTTTGGCAGATTGCGAAGTGAATGGGGGGTCGGGCTAGAGGTCTATGTCCCCTGTCATTAGCTGATGTCACCCATGTGTGATAACAATCCATATTGATGATCAAAGTTTAGGTATTTTCAATCTCTAAATAGTGCACAAAATGTTTCACATGCCTAAATTACAAGCACAGCAGCCCCAAATTAATATCATTTAATACATATACAAATTTTTAATAACTTATAACATTGGGAAGGAGAATTTGTTTCTTACAAAAGCTGAATTTTCATGGGTCAAATTTTGCCAGCTATTGTATTTATAAAGTGGGAAAACTTTCTTGTTCAATGAATTTAAATTGTGTTGGACCTTTATATGTTATTAAGACGTGTCAAGGTTTATCTAAAATCTTTATTTTAATCAAGGGTTGATGGAATAAGAGGGCAATCATGTTTTGTAAAATTTGCAAATTGCCCCATTAAAAAGAAGTAACAACAAATTAAAATATTGCTATCCATATATTAAAGTTGTTTCTTCATGTTCTTTCAGAATATGTTGACATCCTACTCAAGGAAATGTATGCTCTCGCAGTGCTGGATGAGTCGGTCAGAACCAGTCAAGCCGCATTTCTAGCCCTCCTCAACCTGTACGAGTCGGTCAGAAACCAGTCAAGTCGCATTCCTAGCCCTCATCAACCTGTATCAAGCGGCATGACAAAACCTATCTGGAAGAAGTCTTTGATAGGCATGCATCCAGATTCCAAACAACTGAACAAAATCAGCAGAAAAAGTGGATGTAACAGGTGTTGATGGCACTTCAGACACACTGCAAATGGAGGAAAACACTTCCGGTACTAGCGATTGATTCCATCAGGTTTTGATGTTTATATTGGACATGATCTCATATTTTCCTGCACTTATATCACTTTTATAAAATGTATCTGTAAAAGAACTTCATTTTAAAAATGGAATATGGTTTGGTACATTAATGTTGCATACACTAGATTAAATTGTTTGTTTGCCCTCCACTTTGAAAACAAGCTTAAGGGGCGGGAGGAAAATGTATAATTTTTAACAGGTCATTGAAGAGTTGAAAATCATGGCTGCAAAGTCATCGTGAGAGTATACGGCCAAATATTCATTTCATGGCCAATTCTCTTGATTTGTACAATGTGTATTAACACAATTAATTTTGGATGACCAAGCTGCATTTTCACTAAAATTTAACCTATTTTTTTTTGAGCCTAATCAATATTTTGGGTCGTAAAAAGGACATTCTATGAGGTGTAGAAATTTTTGAAAACCAAATATATATATTTTTTTTAATGCCAGGGGTGGTGGAGGAGGGCAAACGAACAAGTTTGTATGCCTAATATACATTTGTAACTTCCACCATAAATTTATTTTATGGAAGTGTAAAAAGGTTTGACAAATTTCTTTTGCGGACCCTGCGACAATTAATTTTTCCATTACGCAATTCAAGAAAATAAACAAAAGGCCTGCAAAATAATTAATTCAAAATAAGAGAAGTGTTGGATTAGGGCCAGGAAAAACAATTAGCATGCCATCTGGCAATTAAGCGTTTCATAATACTTGCTTTAGTAACAGGCAAATACTTTTGATAATTTATTGAACCCTGACGTGTAAGCAATTATACATATGTTTGGTTGGCTTCAAGTTACTTCTGTACACTGCAGACCAGATGTGTTGTGGGCTCATTTTTAAGGAATTATGTTCATAACGAGAACTACCAAAATTCTCAATGAGCACTTGAGTTGGAACTAGATACATACCTTAATCTAGATTTGGACTAGATCCCTTAAGTAGTAGTTAAGAGGGATCAGTAACAGGGCAGTGATGTTTTCCTCTCTTTATAAAAGTGAGCATTCTAAGGAGCAAAAATAAAAGGAAATCAAATACCATAAAAAAGGCTTCATTTATGTGTGTGACTAGTAGTCATTGCTGTGTTAGATGGGGTGGTGGCAGTGGTAGCTAGCATTGAAGCATGAAGAATTACAATGAAATATCTGCCCATCTTCATGATGGAACCTCCACTTAGCTTTGAATTAGATAGGAGTAAAATTAAGTACAAATTGACTTTTGTTTTCACTTTTCAAGTAACTTGTTTATATTTGTCAAACTTGTAAAGAAGTAATACAGAGAAAGAATACAAAGGAAGCACAAAGTATTTTGAAAAAGACTAGTACTTATTATCTCAATGTTACTTAAAGGTACAATGACATCTAAAAGCAGCTTGGGTTTAATTGTTTTAAAATATAGAATGAAACATTGATATAAGAAAAACTCCAATTAAAATGGCTTTTACATAATTTTTAATTTTTGAATGTTATTGTGCAATATTTTTGACATATAAAGTTGAATACCTCTCCAATTGTTTCTATAAATCATTTGTGTTTCAGTCCTTTTTAATTTATACTTTAAATGTCAAAGTCTGATTTTATGTTTTTTTTTGTATATTGAACATACCTTTAAGCAATGAGTAATCGGCTAAAAAGAACTAAAGCTCACAACTGGTTAATATTGAGAAACACATTAAAGAATTTGAATTATATTAAACAGATGACACCACAAAGTTTGCCAAAATTCTAAAACCTTCAAACTTTGATTGACCATTTCTCAAAAGCTACACAAGCTATTGTTTGAAAAGGTATTTTGCTCAGTTTTTAAGTTTCATTTACATATCTAAAAACTCTTACATGCCATCAGACCTTTAACCTTCCAACAATGACTTCACTAGACTTTCATGCCACGGATGCAAAACTAGCAGAAAAAGTATGTCAAACAGTGCAAAATGTGCGATTGAGGGCACAAAATGTATGTTAGGAGTTAAGCTACTGTAGTCGGGTTTGACTAAATGTCACTATCATTGGTGACGAAGAAATAAGGTGAACAATTTCTGCTGCATTGGGCTTTTCCTTTTTATATATTTCCAGTAGCTCATATCATGCATACACAGTTTTTGGATGCCTCTGGGAATCTGAACCGCTCTCCCCTCCCACCATATAAATCAATGCCAGTGCTTTTTTTTTTCTTCAACTGAAGGTGAAGGTGGAGGTAAATCCATGCTGGAATTTTAAACTGGATCATGGTATAGAAGTCTGATATGATTTTCCACTTACTGTCATTAACCCCTTCAAGACTTTGTACTTAGTGTCCTACATGTAAATAAGAGCCTAATTTGTAATGGAAAAATAAATAATTAGGCAAGATGAATTGCTGGATACTGGAATCCTGCTTCCTGCATCTTCCGCTGAAGGAAAGACCTCCCTGATCTTGGTGAAAATGCATACCGGAAGTGGTACCCTTACATGTTTGCCGAGATATCCCTAAATCTGCCAGTGTCTGTAGGTAGTATAAGGATAGTGTCTGTGAAAAAAGAAATGCATTTCATTAGAAAAATATATGACAAGCACTGGATACAAGCACTCATAAATTGATTGATGCTAAACTAAAGCATGACTTTGCCACTTGGCAGGTACAGTATAGAAATATATTTCCTGGTTATTTTTTTGTTTTTATTTTATCATTGAATAATATGCAAATGAAATTTTGCTGAAAATAAAACCTGTTTGTTCAGACAAAACAAAATTTTGCTTGTGCACATAAGATATTCTGCTTGTTCACAGAACGTTTATAATCCAATTAGAGGACTGTACTTTTTCATCGGAAAAAGATATTTAGTTGTTATGTGTAGCCTGACAGGAGCTTTATCTTACCTGAAAAACAATCATTTCTTACTTACCTTATTATTATTTCTTAGTATTCATCCCATACTTGAAGCCTTGCTTTGTTCTGACATTGCGAATACCATTCCTATAAATTTCTACATTAGATGGGATCCTTGAAAAAATGATTCGTGAAATGAGAGGTAACACATTCTTTATTTCAATGTGAAAAGGAGAAAAAGATACTAAAGAGGCTGTTAAAATTATTTTTAAAATGGTGCATGAGCTAAACCGTGCTTGAACACGAGGAAAAACAAGCTGTATCTAAAATGATCTTAAGGTATCCTGGTATCCCAAAGTTATGCTGCACTACACATAGTTCTAACATAACAAAAATGGGGTAAATCTTTGTAATAAAATGCATACAATTTTAAAATATATTATTCCAAACAAAATCTAAATGATTTGCAATGCTACTCACCTATGAAATTCAGTATCAGCTCTATTTCCATACTTCTGACTGTACTGGACTGAAACAGTGCAACTTGTAAAACATGCTGATTCAGACAAACTGGCTGGAATCCAGGGTGGGCATTCCTTGTCTTCTTCCTCACTTTTAATCTTGACAAGAACCCTCTGCATCTCTTTGCAGCATTGGCACTCGTTCAATTTTGGCATAATCTGACAATTGCCACATGTGCACCTAAAAAGAATAAATGATGAAATAAATTATAAAAACCTTGTGAAGAACAAAGTTTACTTGTCGAGCCAAAATGGCAACTAAGTAATACTGCACATTAGGGTCATCGGCATAACTAGACTTTTTTCCAGCAGTGTAAAATTGGCAATTTTTAAGCTAAGTTTATTTTCCCCAAATTTGATTATTTTTCCAGCAATGCTTTGACAATTATATCTGAAAAAAGGGCATTTAAATGAACAATTTTCCAAAATATAAACCACACTTTTTAAAAGAACTCGAGATTTATCAGAATAATTAGATACTTTAATTTTTTTTTGTAAACTAACATCCACATTTTAAATTATGATTGGAATGTTTGTTTGTTTGTTTGATGGGAGTTTAAGGGCACCACAACAGCAAGGGTCAAATTGTGCCTTAAAGGTTAGATCATTCCAGAGGTAGGAAGGAGAATAAACAGGGGGAGATTGAGAGAAACACGAGCACTAAAAGCCAGAAAGCTGGGATCGAGAGAGGAGGTGTAAGGGTGAAGAAATAATGTAGAGAGAGAGAGAGGGGTAGAGAAAGAGGACTAAATATGGTTGTAGATGGAAGCATGATAAAGGAAGGAGATAATTTTATCCGGAGATTTTTTTTGGAAGAGCT
This sequence comes from Chiridota heheva, assembly GCA_020152595.1. Classification (NCBI taxonomy): domain Eukaryota; kingdom Metazoa; phylum Echinodermata; class Holothuroidea; order Apodida; family Chiridotidae; genus Chiridota; species Chiridota heheva. The sequence goes on along the minus strand of JAIGNY010002546.1, from coordinate 1,567 downwards.
CGGCTATTGAGTTGTGGGCAGCGAGGGAAGCTCTGGAAAGGTTGTACATAGGGCAAGCAAGGAGAATGTGAGGGTGCAATGGCAATTGTTGCAGAGAGGTGGGGAGGGGGGAATAAGGAAATGTGAGTGAGTGAGGTGGGTGTGACCTATTCTAAGGCGGGTAAAGTTGATGTTGTCGACACGGGATAGGTTGTGAATGGTGGGTTTGATCGGAATGGTGTTTTGGGAATAGGGGTAGGGGGAAGGGTAAGGGCAAGCTGTGCCCAGGATACCAACATGGCTGGGTATCCAGAAGAAAAGAATATGTTTCCTACGGAGGGGGGCGAAAGGAGTTTACGAAGGATGAAGTGAGATGTGGGGTTATCCCATTTAATATTGAGTAATGAAGTAAGAACAGCCTTGGAGTCTGAGAAGATGGCAAAGTGGCTGAGCGGAGAGTATTCACAAAAGTTGAGGACGAGGAGGATGGCCTCGGCCGAGAAGATGGATGAGTAGTCGGGAAGCCTGCTACTGAGGGTGATGTCTTGGATGACGGCAGCAGCAGCTGTCTTGTTGCCTTCCTTGGAGCCATCAGTATAGATGGAGGTATAGTTTGAGGGTTGGTCTTTGATTTGGTTGTGGAAGTTGATGAAGAGGTTAGGGTGGGTTTGGGTTTTGTGATGTGTGGAGATGTCCAGGTGGATAGTAGGGAGGGGTGGCCCAGGGAGGAAAAGTAGGCCAGGAGAAAGTGAGATTGGAATGCTATAAAAAGCCATCTCGAGAAGAAATCCCCCTCCGCCTCACAAACAAAAAACAAACCCCTGCCTCTCACATTACAATATGTGGTTAAGAGACAGACGCAGTTCGGATTCGGGACAAAAAATCTATACAACTGCTATAGAAATGAACAAGCATATTACTGATTTTGAAAGCCAACAAAAAAAATTACGCTTACAACTACCGGATCTTCCGCGATCTAGGTGGATCCTATTGTAAAAGCCCGGGACTAAATAGGCCCACTGAGATAAAGAACGGCTCTCAGTATGCGTTAGCTATGCAAGGCATACATGTACATGTACAGCAGTCTAAACTGTACTAGATACTTTAGAAGCCCAGCACTGTTCAGATGCCAGGATACCAGTGGCACTAGCAAGGCTATGCAAAATGCAAATGTGCATGACGATTAATAACACTGATTCTGTACATTGACTAAGGTACAAAAAGTATTTAATCCTTTAAACAAGAATATTTCTCATAGAGTAGAACAAATGATTGAATGATCCATTACTTTAATTTAATTTTCCAAAGTCATTATAGACACTGCTGCCGTGCTTATTGTCGTGTAAAATATCTTATAGGCACAGATATGATCGACCAATCAGCGACATTTCCGGGTTCCCGTTCTACTTGAGTCGTTACTCGTAAATACCGTCAGTCCTTCGGCGCGGTATGCCATGGCTGGTAGGCAGAATGGAGAAAACAGATTTTGATTCTTTCAGCGATTTGCAGAATGATATCATTCCTCCCCAATGTTCGATTCTGAATATTTAAGTCAACTTATGGCAATCCATGTTTGGTCCAATGAAAA
>JAIGNY010002541.1:0-14350 GCA_020152595.1 Chiridota heheva | reverse complement strand
CAAGTGTCCGTAAAATACTTATGGGGCCTACTTATCTATCTAATCTTGACATTATAACAACTGGGAGTTATCTAGCTTTTCTCTAACGCTAAAGCTGATATGACGGGTACACATCTCGAAATTAGGTATGAAATTACTCTTATAAATCACAAAATAAACTCTTTCTCTTGATATACAATCAAATCTAACAGTATTTTTAAACCTCGAGCGTTTTTTCCCTTCCAATCAATCAGGGCCGGATTTCGACATGTGGAAGCCCATGGGCAACTTCAGGAGTGGAGGCCCACACTACTTTAATGACCGCCGTCCTGGGGAGGGGTCTAATGGGAGGAGGTGTACCCCTTTGGAACTTTTTTGAATAATTAAAGGTGCTTAGATGCAAAATGGTGCAGTATTTTGTAATTTTTGAAGTAAATTTATGTTGAAGAATTTTCATTTTGTTAGCCTGTTTGCTTGCGCAATTTTCAGTACAAATGAAGAGGTTGCTACCACTCCCACTATTGCAAATTAATAGATTGCTACCACATTTTATCCTTACAATTTTTTTCATGAAATATGTGGAGACCCTTCTGATGAAATTGACATTTTCTGTCGACATTTATTTTTGCTCCCCCGATTCAACTCCCTTTTGCAACAGTTTTCACTAGCTTGGAATCACCATGGTATGCGGACTATGGGCAACATGACTCCAACCCAGGTATTCATTTTTGGATTGCAGAGAATAGCTAATCAGCAGAATCAGATATCAAATGAATACTTTGAATTTCACAATGAGGTGAGTAATGCAATGTTTTGAATCAACATTTTTTGCACCGTAATTGACAACAAAAGCAGGGTTATGTTAAAAGATAGGTTTACTGTGAAATTACATAAGATATATATTCAAACAATTTATAAGGATGCACAGGATATCCACAGGATAGTGAAAATAATGTTCCTGTTCCTGTCGGATCTTTTGTATCTCTGGCTGGATCTTTTGAAAAATCATCGCCATGATTATCTCTTTAAGAAATGTTGAAAGTAACTTGAATTTAAGTAGCAACCTTCAAAAATTAAAAGAATATTCCCATGGAATTTCAATTTAATATCTTTTTTAGAGTACAATAAAAGAAACAGATTGGTGAAAAACAGTTTAATAGTTTATTCCTAAAAGATGTTGTGGGATATTAGAGGTATTCTTGCACGCCCTAAAAACAACTTTTGTACTGAGTCTTAAGTCATTATGATGTCATCCGCCACCTGTATGATTCTCTATGTATTTCTTTTAAAATTAATTGCTTGTTTTCTAAATTATTGGGAAGATTTTTGATTTCAAAATGTATTAAGAATAGCGAAGATAAAATTTGCATTAATGTTTTCCGATCTGTTCATGTAGCTTTTGTTTGTATTATCAAAAATTGGTGATTGATTTTCAATGATAGTACATTAAGATTTGTTCAGGAAGAGCTATTATACTATTATGATGGTATAGACTAATTACAAAAGTCATTTTTATGCAGGCATAAAAAGTCTTAAAAGTTTTTAAGGAATGAGATATCAAGATGGTTTTATCACCAATCTCTTTCTAAATTTTTTTTATCAGATATATAGAAGTGAAATTCCAAGGGTATATTTCTTAATAAAAACTGCAAAGTAAGGAAAGATACTGTTTAACATAATATTTTATGCACTTTGAACTTCTGTTAAGAAAATCAACAAAATAACATCCCCAGTAAAGTAAAGCCGTGAAAACACTTTTTTATGTAGAATAAGCCAAATATGTGAAAACGTTTCTCAGTCAGTCTTTAATATTTTCAAATGTGATACAGTATTGGCTGTGAAATGACTAATATTAAATCTCACAATAGCTGTGAATTATCTCAAGGTACATACCCCAGATATCTTTAATAGTTTTCCCTTGCATATTTTACAGCCTCACTGTGTTTCTTTAAGTCTGCCCTCTGTAATTGTCACTACACGTGCCATAATTTTTCCCCCTCATACACACACACCCACAGACCACAAGTTGTGAAAGTTTTTTAATGGAAGTAGACGAGTCTGTATAACCCCTTTATTCAAGATTGTATACCTTCTGTACAATTTTCTGCCATAATTCAGGCTTTTTAAATTATTTCACCTAAACAATTAGAAAATCTGTTCTGGCCGGATTTCATGTAGGATCTGGTCAAATCCGGTTCTAGACAGATCAAAAAATCTGGATCCGGTGTATCCCTACTGTTTTAGAACTCTGGCTTGAATCAAGAAAATTAAAATGTACTTTATGTTATAGAAAATAATTTATAGACCACATGGTGTTTAATAGCACATTGATGAGTTTGCAAGCATTTTATAATGATTAAAAAACAAATGTCACTAGTGCAACTTGTTTTCAAATAAGCGTTTTGACGGTTAGTCTTTTTTTAATTATTGCCAATTTGTCTTTTAGGTGCCATCAGAAGAATATGGAATTGATTGGGAGGCACCACTACCTATGCACGGTTGTGAAGATTGTGTCACAGTTCCATCAATCCAAGTCCCTTTAGCTGATGGAGATGAGGATTACATACGAAGTGTGTTAAATACAGAGTTTCCAGACCTTTTTGAAAATGTATGGGATACATACATACATCCGTTGTCGTGAACTTATGAATGAATTATTTGTTGATTGAGAGAATATTGCTATTGAAAATTATTGGACGTCTCTTGCATATAATTACAGGAGGATTCTTTAGTGAGGAAGTGTGAAACTAAATGACAAGACAAAACTTTGAAAATATGTTCATATTTGTTATATCATGTGCGATAAAAAGTATGTTTGAAATCAATATGTAAAGCATTTGTAAAGAAATTGTTTTATTAGTGTTTGTGACATATTTTTTGGGTACGAGTTGGTAGTTGTTTCCTTCTTTAACATGGAGCAGGCGTACCAACAGAGGGGTGCCACACCCTGCCAATCCAAATTGTGTCTGGAAAACTATCCTGTCAGGAATTTTAGGGGGTTCTTCCTTAACGAGAGTCTCAAGAGAATTAATTATTATTATTCTAATAAGCCAGCAGGGTATCTAAGACTGTACCATGGGAAATCTGACATACACTTTAGGAAAATTTCCCATGATGATCAATAATTAAAACAAATTTATTTTTTTAATAGAAATTTGTCAATATTCAACCAATTGTCCATATTTCTAACTATTTAAAATATCATGTTTGCATTTCTATTTACATTATTTGGTCCAATCCTAACTATTTTTTGCCACCATCAATTAGCTACTCTGCTGGCTTAAATCATTTATTGTTAAATTTCCTGTGGGATCATTGAAAACTAAATTATTACTAGAATCCTCTGGTTCCATGACACAAGCAAATTTGAATACCCATTACATCCAAGGCTGTAAATAGCATGGGGAAGGGGGGGGGGCGAATTTACCCAAAATGTTTGCTGCCTATTACTTTTTATACAGGAGGTATACTGAGACAATTTACTCTTGCTGGAGACAATAGCCTAGAAGGACATTTTTCCCCTTACATATTTTGAGCCAACTATATCCCTGATTACATCAAACCTACTACCTCTCCAGCAATAAACGCAATGCTGTTACCCATTTTCAGTGCCAGAAATGGGTTGTCCCAACAATAAAGTGGCATACCCTAGGCACCTATTTCAGCGCTTTTAAACTGTTAAATGTTCAGATTAACAATTATTACCTCCACCAACGAAGTTGGATGGAGGTTATGTTTTCAATTTTCACCCATTTGTCTGTCATCGAAATATCTCAAGAACTGTTAATGGATTAAATTTGGTGTGGTTTTGTTACTGCTTAAGGGCTGAAGTGATTACAGTTTGAGACATTGGAACAGGGGAAGGGTGAAAATGGGGGGTGGAAACATTTTTGTTGCCTGTTTATTTGTCTGTCATCAAGATATCACAAGAACTGATAATTGAATTGTGGTGTTGTTACTACTTAAGGACGAAGTGATTAAAATTTGAGACATTTGAAGAGGGGGAAGGGTTTAAATGGGGGTGGGGACATGTTTTTTGCTGCTGTTTTGTCTGTCAAGATATCTCAAGAACTGATAATTGGATTTGGACTAAATTTGGTGTGTGGTTTTGTACTGCTCAAGGACGAAGTGATTATAATTTGAGACATTGAAACGGGAAGGGTGGAAATGGAGGTTTTTTTTGTCTGCCATCACGATATCTCAATAACTGATGCTTGGATTTTGATTAAATTTGGTGTGTGTGGTTTTGTTACTGCTTAAGGAAGAATTTATTACATTTTGGGACTTATTGGAACAAGGAGAGAGTAGAAATGGAGGGGTGGGATATTTTAGGGTAAGGTTTATTTATCAAGACTTAGTTGAAACAGTAACAAGTGTGCCTTTTGTAAAACTGTTTTTTGTAAAACTGACATCGGAAGTATCAGGCATCTTTTTTATTCTTGTGCAATTGTACAAGTTATAAAACAAATTTGCTGATTTTATAAATCAGAGGACAAGATTTCATTTTGATTTTTTCGCTTTATTCTATTAATTGCAAGGTACTATATACAAGTATAAATATGCCGATGGTACAATTTCTTTTGAAGCATTTTTTTAGCTCTTAAATCATATTTTTTGATACTGAAAAATATGTTGCTTTAATTAATGACAAGATTAAGCACTTTAATAGTTTATGGCAATCCTGGACACATCTAGTTTACTAAGTTGTCTATTTCCAATGCTTCTTCTATTTTGCATCTATATGGACAAGTTCTATTATTAATTTGTTAACATTGATTACTTAATTCACAATGCACTGACATTTGCTATGCAGTCATTATGTTACTGAAATTTGTTTTGTTAAAAGTGTTGGAAATTAAATAATAAAAAACAAAAACAGTTGAAACCTTCCAATGGAATGTGCTGAATAATGAGCTTATGCCATGAGAGAACAGCCATACAATCATTTTCTGGACTCTTAATAAAATTATGTGGTCTTTGGTATCAAGAAATCAAAACAATTGGTTTTTGCCGTGAATGAGAATGATGGAATGTGATTCTACCCTGAACAGAGCTCAAACAATGAATTCTTAGCCTGATTTAAACTGAAGACAATGATCACAAGTGATGATTCTGAAGTGTTTATAATGTAAATGGTAATACAGATCAACAGTGAGAAAGAGATTGTTTGGGGTTATAACTTGGTGGGTCCGGGGTTTCTGAGGTGTAGATTGTATTCCGGTGGGGAACGAACAGTGGCGGAGGTCACAGTATGCACTCTGCAGAGTGCTAAAATTTTAGTTAGTTTTACCATCAGTTACTATCATAGTCATGTACGAGTAGTGTTTTTACCCTCCGTTTGTTTTCTTTTCTTTTAAGACTTCAACAAACCAACCAGACATATTGTATATATAAGTGAAATACATATATGAAAAGAGGATTTGTTTTCTGTAGATTGAAAATATTTATTGTACAAGAGTAAAACATAATGTTGAACAAATTTCTATCAAAAGTTTAAATTTGTTATGCTTTAAATTGAGACTTGCTAAATGTGAATAATGGATTAGATAAACACATACCTATTTTAACATATGTAATTCAGCAGGTGCAAGGATATGCAAAGATCATTCATACAATGCTAATTAAATGATAAAATATGCAAACAAAGTATTTGTATTTTTATGCTTAATTTTTGGCTATGACCCTGTACCCCACTAGGGCCCTTGAGTATACCCCGAGCTGGAAAGGCTAATGCCGACACCCACAAATTTAGCCTTACACCAAATAATTTTTTTATGAACATTCCCGGACTTGGAGAGGTTAGTTAATACAGTTAGTGAGAATGTGAGAAATGGTTTATATTTTGAAGAAAAATGTAGTGCATTGAAATTACCTTTCTTTGAGTGTATTTAAGATCAATTTGTATTACACAAGATGAGTAAGAAATTGATCTTTTGTCAGTAAAATTTGATTAAAATTACATGACCATGCCATGAATTTTAATGAGTAAGTGGGGCTAAATGCAAGTTTAAATACATAGATAAAATAAAAATTCACCATGCTTTTTGAAGGAATGTAAAGTGTATTGATGTGAAAGTCGTCACATGTTGTCTGACAATGTACCCTAACCTTTTTGGTGTTCCTCATGGTTAATTAGTAGGTGTGGGCAAAATCAACATGTTCTTCCAAATCTCAATAAATTTATGATAAAGGCCTTTTAATTTTATATACATTTGTTAAGTAAAGCTAGGATTAATGAATCATTGATAGATAAAATTGCGTTTATGTGTATCATGTAACTTTCACACATGTATGAAGTGGTTAAAAAAGAAACTAGAAATATGCAGGTCTATAAGTCAAACCTGGTTTGAAATAATTCTTATCCTGTTTTGATTACATAATTTTAATAATGGAAATTATGGCACTTGCATTAAAGAAAAGTTACTTAATTTATGAGAAAACACAAAATAATGCATCTTTGTTATACAAATGAGTTAAAATCTATTGTTATGCAAATCACGTAATTAATATGCATTCTTCAGCTCAGCACCCCACATGAAGACCATCATATATTTGACTACAACTCCACTTCTCATGATCATCCATCACTGTGCATGAGAAATCAGATGATTTGTTTACCTTTGTTATGCCAATGAGCTAATTAGTATGTGCACACAACCCCCTGACCATGCCCACTTTGAATCTATCTTATTTGTTATGCCAATGAGCTAATTAGTATGTGTACACAACCCCCTGACCATGCCCACTTTGAATCTATCTTATGCCAAAACTCATATGCCAAGTTTTACGAATGTACATCATCACTCTTTTGTAAAGTTACGAATTAATTAGGTCTTATTTAAACCTACCGTTATGAAAATCACCTAGATGGCGTGCATTTATCAGCTCGGCACCCCACATGAAGAAGGAGCATTACATATTTGAACACCACACCACTGGTCATAATCAATTTGTAATCTTTATGAAAATCGATGGAGTGTTTTTGTTATGCAAATGAACTACTTAGTATGCACACACAACCACCAACCAGGGATGATGGAAGGGCAAGGGGGCAGACTCATAAGAAAGGCACCATGTCTCTGAAAAAAGCTCTAAAATCGGTGCACATAGAACAAGTTTAGTTATACTTAATTAGCTTGCCCACATACACTGTCAGTTGCACAATGCCAAAGATTTTGTACATACATAATGATATTACACAATGACTTTACAAAACTTGAACAAGGTATTACTACATGGTAGCTTGCATTCTTGGGACGTGATAATCTAATGAAAGGTAAAATATGCAGGGATGATAGGCTATCTAGGACTATTCATAAAAAAAAAAAAATCTTGACCCTTCTGGCATCCCTGCCCCCTACCATGCTCACTTTGAAGCTACCAGTTCTTTGCAGTCCTCATGATCATACATAATGTTTATGAGAAATCAAATGGATAAAGTGTTTTTTTGTTTTGTTATGCAAATGAGCTAATAGGTATGCACAACCCTAGTCCATGCTCACTCACTTTGAACCTATCTTAGGGCTTTACTCAAAAATGCTCAGTTTCACCAGTGTTCATCATTCCTACCTAAAGTTACGAGTTCAGATTAAACATTTTTCATTAAAACCTATTTAACCATCCAGTGATGGTTTTGAGTGAGCTGCAGATCCGGATAGTAACACGAGATTTGAAGCAAATGTTCATGGACATGTCAGTGAAATTGATTAAACTTATTATTTTAATCCAAATAAATGACAACAAAGTGGGTACCTTTCACTTTTTATTAGTTTATAGTCGATAAAAGTATACGGTACAGTTTTTTTTATATATAAAACCTCACGGTAAATGCATGAACTTCTAATGGTATAAACAATGAATACTCTCAAGTTTAAACACTATTTACGACATCAGATGAAAATAAAGTAAAAGAACACAAAAATAAAATGTCTTAAATTTTCAAGGATATGAAATATCTACAATTTATACAGCTAAGTTAAATGGGAAGATATGGCAATTTACAGTATCAAGGCTATCATTATCTATAAACAGGCAAGGTGTAAAAATGGACGGATGTAACTCTGTTACTTGTTATTTATGTGCTTAACCAATTTTGAAGGTCCATATCCTGCAGCCAATGAATCCCTTCTCCCTAAAACTAGATATGGCTTACGCCACTAAAATCCTAGCTAACCCGCAAACCCAGCCTATTACGCAATCAAAACCCTGAACAACGTACGCCAGCCTTTTTAAAACAAACAAAGACCACTTCAGAGTGACACATACAAAACCACCTGAAATCAGCTAACAAGATCTAGTATTATAGCCAAACTCTCCTGACCAAATAGAGCCCATTGGCTTTCATCCAAACCATGTCTTAGGGTTTTCGCAGTACAATAAAACAACTACATTCCGTCTTTCTTAAACAAATTTAACCAGATAAAAATAGACACTTTACAAAATACCAACATATCTACACAGAAAGCTCCAAAGCAAAAACACAAAGCAGCTGCCTCGCAGCATTCACTTCTGGTGGATACCAAGCCACGTTTGTATTCAAGGCAATGAGAATGCATTTTTAAGACATTTTTGTACCACTTTGTATAACAAGAAAACACATTTTTTTTTTTTAATTGAAGAGTAATAGAATATTCATTTAATGAATGAAGAATGTTTAAATCTGCAGATCTACTAGAGAAGGCAGCTGTGACGTCAAAGCTTGAGAGCAACACAAAGCTTCTTGAAGCAAAGGAGATGAAGATCATAGACATGGAAGAGGAGCAACAGAAAGCAAAATCTGATCTCAGCAAACAACTTGAGATGATGAAAGAAAAGGAGGCAGCCTATTCAGATCTTCAAGCCCAATTCCAACTTGCTTCAGGTAACATTTCATTTGTACTTTATGTTTTTATTAATAATTTTTCTTAAATTCTTTTGTATTGAATTCTTTTCATTTAATTCATATTTAATTTATATTTTTCTTCTAACGTTCTTTTTTTTTATTGGTTTCTCTTTCAAACATTTTATTTTTAATTTATGTTTCTTATTAATATTTGTCCTAATTTTTTTTGCATTGAATTCTTTTCATTTATTTTATATTCAATTTATATTTTTCTTATAACATACTTTTTTTTATAGTTTTTTTTAGTTTTAATTAATTCTTATATTCATGTTTCTTACTCTTTTTTTCATTTTTGCCCAAACGGCCGCCCATACTTGCCGTGATTGTGGATGAATATCCTTTTTAGTTACCAAGGGTAACAAAACACCGCGTGTAGCAGGATTTACATTTCTATTGGTAAAAATGATCAGCGTGAATTGTGTTATAAAATTTCCATGGAGTATTTACATTGTCACTAACCATGCATTACATTCCCGCAATGCAATGCCTGGGTATTTGGTTTAGTCCATTTTTACAACAAGTGAATTTCTTAACAAAGCGAAGAAATGTATGTAAACCTTTTTTGTTTGTATTTCTTTTTTGTTGTTTTTTATGCATTTTAAAGAATTTTACACAATTTTCTTAATAAAAAAAATAATGTTTAGGCACTCGCGAATGACCCTCGTAAAGTCGGGGTCATTCTACTCCGGCCAAAGTCCTTTGCCCCGTGTATTAGATATGCCCCATACACACTCCGCCTCAACAGTAATCTTTAATTTCCACATTTAAGGATAATTTGTTTGCATTGAACCAAGCTGACAAGAGCATACGAACCAAGCTGCCAAGAGCATACGAACCAAGCTGCCAAGAGCATATGAACCAAGCTGCCAAGAGCATATGAACCAAGCTGCCAAGAGCATATAAATTAAGCTGAGCTACCCCTTCCCCCACCCCATTACCAAATTATTTGAGAAAAAAGACGGATATTTTGAGGGAAAACTTGGGAACTTTTGGGCAAAAGGTCAGATACTTAAGCTTAAAGACAAATTTGGGGACATTTTGAGGAACCAGATTTGAACAAATACTACATCAATTTTGAGAAATAAAGTCGGATATATTGAGCAAATAAATATTTAATTTTGTGGAAAAGTTAGATATTTGAGGAAAAACTTCAGACACTTTGAGGGGAAAAAACATGACTGGCACAATTAAACTCTACTAAGACCTGAAGACAGATGTCTTTCATCAGGATTACCGATAAAATATACTGAGTTTCTATTTTACAAATTAGAAGCACAAATTTTCAAAATTTTGGAAAATTTCTGTCCAGGGACTGCCCCCTTCCCCCTCTTACCTACACTTCTGCATAGACATATCTCTCATTTGCCATGCCTCTTCCCCTATTGAGGAGGCTAGCCCCATATTCAGCAGGTCTTGGTGTGCCTCTAAACATGTACTCATTGGGAGATGACAACAATTTCTCAATTCATTCTGAGAAAATGACTGTTTTATATCTTTTAGATTGAGGATTAAGCGTTCAACAAATACATACAGTATCCGTGATCATGAGACATTGTAAGCTATGCCTGTTTGATACCATTGGGTTAATGCATGGTTCAATGTTTTGTCCCTGTCAAGGGTTGGGACATTGGGGGAAGACAACCACCTTTGCTGGGGCCCTCCGCAAAAAATGGAACAGAACTGACACATCTATCAAGGTTTAGATCCCCTAATTTGGAACTAGTTCTCATACCATCCGACAAATTCTGTCACCAGCTGTGGTCTCCTTTATTATGCTAAATGTAAGAATAAATAAAAAGCTACACAACAGGTTATTGCCTTTCTTCGAAGATTTTTTTCTCAAAAATATGTCAAATCAAACGTGTACAAAAATCATCTTGTATCAAACATGTTGTTCATTGCTATGGTGAAGCTGTTTACAAATAAATGTTTTTGACAATGATGAAATTATTTTGAACATTTATCGTAAAAAATAGATGTGGGCAAGATTGCATTTGAAAGATATAGCTTTTTAAAATATAAAAATTCCTTGGCATTGAAAATTGCACTTTGAATTTCAGAGAGGTTATAAACACTTTTGAATCAATCAATCAATAAATAAATAAAAGAGTAAATGGTGTTGTAAACCAATCACCAAACAATAAATAAAACAGTATGGTGTTGTAAACCAATCACCAAACAATAAATAAAATAGTATGGTGTTGTAAGCCAATCACCAAACAATAAATAAAATAGTATGGTGTTGTAAGCCAATCACCAAACAATAAATAAAATAGTATGGTGTTGTAAGCCAATCACCAAACAACAAATAAATAAAATAGTATGGTGTTGTAAGCCAATCACCAAACAACAAATAAATAAAATAGTATGGTGTTGTAAGCCAATCACCAAACAACAAATAAATAAAATAGTATGGTGTTGTAAGCCAATCACCAAACAACAAATAAATAAAATAGTATGGTGTTGTAAGCCAATCACCAAACAATCAATCAATCCATTTTTTGTCTTCAAAAATGTGCAAACTCATCAACATAGCAAATGAAATATCAGAGCTTTAGCGTTACAAAAAAATGAACAAAATTATCGGTGGATGTCAATTTTTTGAGTTTCATGATCATCAGTGATTTGTCCTCACTTCTCACGATTGGAGCTCCGTAAACTTTCATCCAGTTTTCTCAAATGCTTGGAAGGTTTTTAAAGTAATAATTAGGTCTCTTCAAGTTGTCGCAATTTCTGCAGTGATTCTTTTATATACATCGCCTGCTCATGTCATGTAGGTTGGTGTCAAAGTTGGGCGATACGCGAGAGAACTCCCAGATAGGTTGTTGTATCTTGGCATGGGTCTGTAAAAGCAAACAAAGATTCACAATTGGTAGAACAAGAATTTTAAAGTGTATTATATAGATAATATTATCTTTATTATGCATGAAGCAATATCTTTTCTTAGGAGAAATGGTCAAATCAATCATTCACAGTTAATGCACATTATTACCTCAGGCATATGATACACAGCTATTTCGATCAATAGTTTGCAAACAAACTTCTCCCTCTAAGACACCTAACATGGATAAGTGATTTCAATCACAAAAGTTCCTTGATTATTCAGCTTTGGCTTTGTGTAATCTTATACATACAAATAGCCTTGGGCTACTTGGCTGTGGTGTGCATGGGAGTGGCAGATAAACAATCATTGTTTGAGTGGAAACACAATACACTGAACAGGAAGTCGGGTTGGTAAATGCCACACCTGAGTTTTCAGGATTAACTCAGGTGTCGGGTGCAGGTAGGCTTAAAGAGAAACTTTTCGGCATGTGTGGAACATTTGGAAAGGAAATGAGGGCGTTTTTAATTATTACAAATTTGCGTGTTCTGTCTCTATTTCTTACTGCAGGTTTAAAGATATGATGGACAGGTAGCAACAACAGGAGCTGAAATGGTTGAAAATATACTCAAAACCACAAAAAGTCACACAAACTTGGTTAGAAATTGACCGTTTGATAGCATTTTACATTATAAATGGCTCTGCTTAAAACCAGGACCATCTCAACCGGCCCTCATGAGAAAATAACCATCTTTAAGAGGAATGGTCCATCAATCATTCATGAGTATTGCACAAAGTCCTCCCAAGCATGTAATGTATATTTATATTTAGGCTCAGCCAAGGACTATTCTGATTCGCATCACTGAACAGCAGTTATGGACCATTCCTCGTAAGGAAGGTTATTTCATCATGCTTTTGAAAAAATATTACAAAATGAAATGCCCCTTAGTTACTGACCCTACAGTAGTTCCTACACCAAAATGAAATGCCCCTTAGTTATACCCCTGTCAATACACCTTCAAGACCTGAAGCTCCAAACCTTCTATATTTGTGTATATTTTTTTCCCAATCTTAGATGATAAAAGAAACATTGCTAAAAGGCTCACCTGTACATATTGTTGGTCATAATTCATGATGAAAATTTTGTTCTAAAAAGTTTGCAAGACGTTTTTTTAGATCATGGAGCTATTAATAGTAGCATAATCAGATCAAATGACTGAACTGTCTATGACTGCACACAGTTGATTAAACTCCTGAATGACTGTTTATTCACCATGCCTGAATGCACAAAGCAGTTGCATCAAGAATTACTTCTTGGTATTAGCACTGATCTAGTCTCACCATGGAGCTATTAACTGTTAACATGGTCTCACAAGGTCAGGGATGTTTGTAAATTTGATATCTCTCTGAAAACAATGCGTTCTTTAAATTGGTTAAATACTGTGTGTTAGAAACAAAGGCCATACAGGAATTTCTGCAATATATAGGTTTATGCAGGGAATTGTACAGTAGTAAAAAAAGTTCTCTGTATGTCAAGAAAAGGCTGTTTTGCCGAGTTTCTTTTCATTTCCTTAACACTGAAAATAGTGTTAGATAAAGGAATGAGTTTTGAAAGAAGACTAATAAAAATTATTAAATATCTATTGCTCTGAAACCATTAATCAATTGATAAATCATGGCAATTAAATTTCTTTTGTTTCCATTTGTAAGAACAAATTTTATGTAAAATATCGATAACAGATTAAGATATTTCCTATCATTTAATACAAATCTTTAAAATTATTTATGCTATAATTATTGTTCACGTACCGTAATTCTAAAAGCAATAATTTTAAGACTTCTTTAATTCTTCATGTGTTCTTTTTTACCTTTTTCATGATTAATACCCAATTGTAGTCAATCTCAAGTCTTCTCTTCTTAGAAATTTAGCACGTTAGACAGCGGTGCCACTAAAGGTCCTTATAGCGAGAGCTAATTTTCCAGGCTAGGGCCTAATCCAGAGTTTGGCCAGAGTTTTGTCTGAAAATGTACTCCCCATGTCAGAAAAAATTATTCGAGAATTTGTTTGGCCTAAGTCAGTTTTTGCCGCCTCTGCCCCCACCCCACCCACCAAAATATTTAGAGTTACCCAATTCCGACTTTTTCCTCAAAATATCCAACTCTTTAATTTCTTGCTCAATATATTTAACTTTCTCCTCGAAATTTCCAATGTTTTTCCTCAATATATCTGACCAATTCCTCGAATGTCTTAAAACTTTTTTTAAATATCCGACTTATCTTAAAAATCTCTGATTAGTACAATATATATCCGATCTTACTTTAAATTTCCACGGTTTTTGCTCAAAATATCTGAAGGATTTTTCAAAATATCCGACTTATCATCAAAATCTCGTAATTTTTTGCACAATATATATCTGACTTTTACTTTAAAATTTCCAAGGTTTTTCCTCAAAATATATGGCTTTTCCCTTAAAATGGCAGAAGCTTTTCCTTCATTCACGATATAGTCAATGTTATATGACAGCATAAGGACTCCTGGTTCCAGGCCAGTAGGGAAGGGGTATGACTGGGTGCTGTACCCCCACTTTCTGTTAGCCCATCTGTTGAATTGTTTTCAAAATCTGTTTAAATTTGTGTTTAGAAATTTTTATATTTTGGACTTGATCAGG
>JAIGNY010002540.1:0-14140 GCA_020152595.1 Chiridota heheva | reverse complement strand
CAATGACAGACCCCGCCCGTGCGCTGACTGAAGCCGCGCGCATGCTGGCCTCGGGCGCCAGCCTTGTGTTGCTGGAGTTTTCAAAACCTGCCCGCTGGTTCGCGCCCTTTACGGACTGCATTCGCGGTTTGTCATTCCCTGCCATTGGGGCGATGGTTGCCCGTGATCGGGGGCTTATACGTATCTGGTGGAGTCCATCCGTCTGTTTCCGGCGGCCGATGATGTTACCCACGCTTTGAAAAAGGCGGGGCTTCATACCACCGAGCAGCGGGCCTTTATGTTCGGAGTTGCCGTGCATTTGCCGTGAAAAAATGAGCCCAACCGTTTGTTCCCAGAGCCCTCGGCGCAAGTCGTGGAGCGGCTCGCAAAGTTGCCGTTGCCTGTTTTGCTGTTCATCGCTGCGCGGGTGAAAACCAACTTGGTTTTGTCGCTAACGCCCCGTTGCTGCGGGCAGCCGGCTGGCGGCGCAGTCTGCGCATGGCAACCGGCGGTAATGCTGGCGGCGATGCTGGCGATTCGGCTGCAATCCAGATCGGCACGAACCTGTGGAATGACGCCGCTGACGGCGGGCGTGGAACGGATGGGCCAAACCGGTTAGGGCCGCCCCGCATGACCGGCCTTGGTCTGCTGGACGCTGGCAGCCAGTTGCGCCGCGCGGCTGTGTTGGCCTTTGGCGTGGCGGCAGGGGTTGGCTTGTGGCTGGCGATGATCGGGGCTGGCCTATTGTTGCCATCGGGTTGGTGTCGCTGGGGCTGGGGTATTTCAACGGGGCCACGGCCCCTGTCACATACCGCATTGGGAGAGGTGCTGGTGGTGCTGTTCTTCAGGTTCATCGCTGTGGCGGAAACCGTGTATCTGCACGGCAACGCTATCCGGTATGGTGCTGTCGGTGGGTATCATCACGACACCCCGCGGCGGCGGTTCTGTTGCCTGAACAATCACCGCGACCGCGAATTGACCAGATCGCCGGACGCCGGACGTTGGCGATCGTCATCGGCCTGACGCCCACACGCGGGCTTTATGCGGTGTTGCTGATTGCGGCCCTGATCGGCAGCTTTGGGGTGGTGGTTAGCGGCGCCCAGAGCATGCTGCCCTTAATGCCCGCAGTCGGGCTTGCTGTAGTTCTGGCCATGACGATACCAGAACACAGATTTCATCCTGTTGAATCGCCTGATCGCCGGAACAGTCGGGTTTCAGGTCTTGCTTTTGCTGGGCATCGCCGCAGCTATGGCTTTTAGCGGATAAGGCTAGTTCATCGCACCCGATTTCTTGATCGGAAGGGGTGATGCTGACCTCGCCTGCTTTCTCGAAGGTTAATGTGACGTTGACGCTTTCCCCCTCGGCCAGTTGCCGGTTAGGCCAATGAACATCAAATGAAACCGCCCGGCTCCAGTTTTGCCTCACCACCGGCTGGGATGTCGATGGCATCGACCTGACGCATCCGCATCATGCCGTTATCATGGATATGGGTGTGAAGCTCGGGCTGATCGCAGGCTGGCGAGAAAGGTGATTAGCCGGTCCGATTCGCCGAGCGACCGAATGGTCATAAATCCAGCTCCGGCGGATACCATTTGGGCGAGGCCCGTGCAAAGCACCGGTGATTTCAGGTTCTGCGTTTTAGCTTGTTGGGCAAGCGTTGGAAATGTTGTGGAGAATCAACGCTGTAACAGCACTACCGCGAATAATCGGCGTTTCATGGTCATGGTCCTATCTTGGTGACTGCATATGCGCACCTGTAAGTAAGCCAAAATCCGAGCTCTCTTTGACAAATGTCAGGAAGCTTCGCAATTTTCGTGTTCAATTCGGCGTGATCAAACTTGCGCCAGACCTGTGTCCAAGTTTGTGCCGCGCTGACGCCGGGCCTCAGTGTGATTGTGCGATTATCGCAGCCCGGATTACGAGACAAAAAATGGAAACAGACCATACGCAAACGCTTTACCAAATTGCAGGTGTTGCTTCGTTGGGTTTGGCGGCAACTGCACTCGCGGTTCCGGCCCAAACACTGGATGAAGATTAATGGAAGCCGAGGCTGACCCAAAAGATCTGCTTGCCGCGCCAAAACCTACACACCAGGGGACGCGACGAATTTATCGTATTCTCATCTGGCGGCCAATCAGGGCAAATCATCGTTTACGGTGTGCCGTCGATGCGCCTGTTGAAATACATCTCGGTGTTCACACACCGGAACCTAACAGGGCTTTGGCTTGACGAAGAATCAAAGGCAATTTTGAAAAGCGGCGCCATTGATGGACGCGAGCTGACTTGGGGCGACACTCACCACCCGGCCATTTCAGAAACCGACGGTGATCTGGACGGCGAATGGCTGTTCATCAATGATAAATCTGCGCCACGTGTTGGGGTGATTTCGCTGGAAGACTTTGAAACCCAGCAGATCGTCGTTAACCCGATCCTGCAATCCGAGCACGGCGGCATTCATTCGTGACCCCGAACACGGAGTATGTGATCGAGGCTGCAGCAGTATCCGGGCATTCTGGGCCGTGGCTTTGCGCCGCTGTCGCAGTTCAACGAAAAATTCCGTGGGGCGATTACCTACTGGAAGTTCAACCGCGAAAAGGCCGGATCGAGCCTGAAAACAGTTTTCTCGCTGGAACTGCCGCCCTACACACAGGATTTGACTGATGCTGGTAAGCTGGTCTCTGATGGTTGGTCCTTCACCAACTCGTTCTGTGCCGAGCGTTATGTCGGTGGTATCGAAAGCGGACGCCCGCCATTCGAGGCTGGCTGTTCGCAAGCCGACACCGATTTCTGCATGTGATCAACTGGCGCAAAGCCGAAGAGGTTTACAAGGCTGGCAAAGTCACCATGATTAATGACCATCCGGTTATTATGATGGACACCGCCATTGAAGAAGGCCTGATTTATCTGATCGCCGAGCCAAATCACCAATAATGGGTTGATGTTTCGCCTGATGGTAAATTCATCGTTGTCGGTGGTAAAACTGACGTCACCGCGTCGGTTTATTCATTCGAGAAAATCATGGCCGCAATTGACGCCAAAGGGATTTCATCGGCGTAGACCCTTACGGCCTGCCGATCATCTCGATGGAAAAAGCGCTGCATGTGCAAGTGCCGCTGGGTCTTGGCCCGCTGCACAACCAGTATGACAGCAAAGAATGTGTGATCTATACATCGCTGTATGTGGATAGCCAGATTGTCAAATGGGACCATTGCGAAGGCAAGGTTCTGACAAAATCTCGATCCACTATAACGTTGGACACCTTGTGGCAATGGAAGGTGAAAGTGTTAACCCAGCTGGTAAATATATCTGATTTCGCTAAATAAATTGGCGATTGATCGGTTCAACCCTGTTGGCCCACCCCCGCAAAACCACCAGTTGATCGACATCTCTGGCGACAAGATGGAGCTGCTTTATGACCTGCCAATTCCACTGGGCGCCACATTATGCGACTGCGATTGCAGCCAGCAACTGAAACCGCTGGTGCGTTATCGTTACGGCACCAACTCGCGGACAGGTGGCAAGCACGAAGGTGCGACGTCCCTGGCTCGGAACGTATCGAGCGTGACGGAACAACGGTTAATGTTTACGACCGCGATCCGTTCGCACTTTACCCCCGAAATCGTTGAGGTAAATGAGGGCGACACAGTCAACTTCATCATCACCAACTCGGAACGTGCCGAAGACGAAACCACGGGTTCTCGGTTTCGACATATAACGAACCTGTCGCTTGAGCCGGGTAAACCGCAACAGCCTCGATTGTGGCTGACAAGGCCGGTGTGTTCTCGTTCATTGCACCGAGTTCTGTTGGCGCTGCACCTCGAGATGGAAGGCTATCTGGTTAATGACCAGAAGGTTACGTCGAAGAGGGTGCTGAAGTGTCCGAGGGTCAGGCCTATGCCGAAGCTGACTTTTTAACAAACAGGTGCAAGTAAACATTGACACCCAAGCGGTTATTGACAGCGTTGTTGGCTACATCACGACACGCAACTACAAGGACTTCCCCGAAGTTGTGGCGCTGGCAGAGGATGCTGTTGACCAGCTGAACTTTGCTGCGATGCGAAAGCCAAGTCTGAAGCGGCTGCTGCCGCCGAAAGCGATTGGCAGAACGCCACGCTCTGGGCTGGCCAGCATTGGCAATATCAGGTGAAAGCCGCCGATATTGGCCTACGCGCCAAAAAACTTCTTGGACGAGGTTGAGCTGTTGTCGTAGAGTAAGGCCACTTTGAAATACTACGGGCGGCGGTTCATTTCGCCGCCCGTATCCATGTCAAATATGAAAAGTCAGGACACGAAATGCGCGTTACTAACCGCACTAATTCTGGGCACAGCAACGATTACAGCCGTACCTGTCAGAAGCCGATGAAATCAAAGATGGCAAGCGGGTTTTATATGACCAAAACCTGTCTGGCCTGTCATGGTCGTAACGGGGCGCGAGGTATCTTGAGCTATCCGGTGCTTGCTGGCCAGAACGAAAATATATCTGCTGGCCCAGCTGGAAGCAATCAAATCCGGCGAGCGTGTCGGCAGCGTTGATGAAACAACAGGACACACCTTTGTGCAGGGTATGGCTGATATCATGCACCTGTTGAGCGAGATGACATGAAAAATGTTTGTGGCCTATCTGTCCGAGCAGCCACCAGCCGCCCTGAAGTGTTTGATCGGCACCGAGGAGGATGAACCAAAGTCGGCGCCAAGACCTACAAAGCTGGGTTGTCGCGCGTGCCACGGCAAAGAGGGCGAAATCGCGCTTAACAAGGCCTATCCGATCATCGCCGGCCTTGATCGCGTCTATCTGATCCGCCAAATGACCGAGATGCGCGACAAGGTGCGCATTCATGGCAAAACAAACTGATGTATGGCGTGATCAAGCGTGCAGATGATGAAGATATCGAAGCGATGGCCACATGGCTTTCGCAAATTGACCGAAACAAAGACTAAGCTACCTGAAAGGAAGCGCGACATGAAACAAAATCACATCGGCCGTTGTGGCCACACTCGTGGTTTGGCCGCCTGGTATGGGCGCAGGCACAGAAGCAGAAGGCTGGAACGCTGCTGGCGGCGAACAAGACGAGGCCATGCATCTGACGCCGGACCATGAAAACGGCATTTACACCTACGAGGTCTGTTCGGCCTGTCACCAGCTAAATGGTTGGGGCTTGCCGGATGGCACCTTCCGCAACTGTCGGGCCAGTATCCTAGCGTTATCATCAAACAGCTTGCCGATACGGGCGCTAAACCGCGATAACTCCAACAATGTATCCATTTTGCTCTACCCAGCGAAATCGGTGGCGCACAGGCGATTATGGATGTTGCGACATACATCTCGAAACTGCCAATGAACCCTGATAACGGGCAAGGGCGCGGGCGACAATCTGAGACTTGGCGAGCAGCTCTACAAAGACAACTGCGTGGAGTGTCACGGTGCAAAATGGTGAAGGCGATCCTGTAAGTTCTATCCGCTTATTCAGGCCCAGCACTATAATTATCTGATCCGCCAGTTTGAATGGATCGCGATGGCAAACGCCGCAATGCCAACCCCGATATGGTAAAACAGATCGCAGGTTTTCCGATGAGGATGGCGGCCGTTCTGGATTTTCGTTCGCGTCAAACGCCACCGGCGGATAAAATTAGTGAAGCAGGTTAGGTTAATCCGGATTACGACTGGTAAACCCGACCTCGAATAAATAACATCCCGGACAGGTCAGCCTGTCCGGGAAACTCTTGAACAATAGACAGGTTAACTATGGAACAGGCGTCTTTTTCACGCCGCGGTATCATTTACCGCGTGCTGGTAGTTATTTCCAGTGGCCCTTAAAACCCGCTTTCTTTCCCTGGATGGTGGGTTTCGCTGACTGCACCTAACTATCAAAAGCGACATTCCAACAAGGATCTGCATTCTGTTTCATATGGATTCTGTTCAAAACGGCTGCGTTATTTCGGGACAGCACCGAGGTGGTGAGACCGAAGCGCTGGATTGTGTGCACGAGATGGACACGATCAACCACTACGTTGGCATGTATCCGATCGCATCGGGCGGCCCTGTTGAAAAGCGTTTCGCCGTTTCTGTTTGCAATGATGGCGGTGATGGCGCTGGCCTTGCTGCCCCTGGGCGCAAACTGCGACTTGCGGTTTCGGTGCTGGGATATGGGGCTATCGGTGTGTGGATGACGATGGCGTTGTTCGGGCAAAAAACGGCGCAAGGCTGCATACGGCGAATTACCAGGTGGCATGGTTCTGTCACTGGGGCAGGACGCGGGCGACACCAACCGCAATTTGGCGCCGATTGTGCAGATGCTCCAGAATTCTCTGGACGCGAGCAACGCCGCCGAGGCCGAGGCGGCTAACGCCAACAAAGACAAGAGCCCTGCTTGATAACCTGCGGCGCAGCTACAACATTGATAATTTCAAACTCGCGGCTGACAAGCAAGAGGACTGGAACGGATCATTAATGCAGGTGTTCAAATGGCATTACGGCAAATCGTTGGGGCGCTGGTTTAACGAGCCTGCCGCAATGACCCGTTGGTCGCCAAATGGATTACTGTGGCCCAGATTTTATATGCCGTTATCATTGCCTTCATGGCGTTGATGGTCTTTGCCGCATGGTCGGTGCGCTCGTTGTTTTACTGGCTGCTTGTGCTGGTGCCGCTGGCGCTGCCTATCGGGTTTCTGGCCGAATATTCGGGCTGGTTATGGTGGTATGGTCACAGCCTGAACGAAATGGGCGCCTTTACCCTGAAACCGTTTATGCCAACGGTGTTTGGCGATGGCAAAGTGGCGCAGTTCACCACGCATTCCTATCCGGCAATTGGCTTTGGTTATGATGGCCTCTTCTGCGGCGTTGCTGTTGGCCGAGTTTGATCCGGTTCAAAACAGGTGCGTCTGGCAGGGATGCTGCCGCACGGATGTAGTGCCGCCATGCGCCCATTTTTTCGCATAGTGTTCGGCACATTTTCTTGCCCTGATGCTTGCTGGGTCTGCTTTTGCAATTCAGAGACATGATAGATGCCGCTGGGATGGCACCGATGTTGTGCCGCCGCCGGTCGTTTACTGAGCGGATCGTGATCACCGCAACATCGTGCTGGACGGGCGCAATGGGGTGGTGATCGACGGTGGCGCGAGGGCACGGTTGTGGTTATGGAGTCAACGGCGCGACGCTGAAAAACTTGACGATCCGTAATTCCGGCCGTTTGTTTACCAAGATTGATGCTGGTGTGCATTTGCAGGGCAACTATAATGTGCTGCAGGATTTGCGCATTGAAAGCACCCTGTTCGGCATCAATGTAAAGCAGTCCAACAACAACGTGTTTCGCCGGATCACCATTGATCCGGGCAGCACGCCGTTGCAGTTACGCGGTGACGGTTTGCGGGTTTGGTATTCCAACGATAACAAGTTCGAGGACAACATCATTAGCGGCGCACGGATTTTGTGATCTGGTATTCCAGCGGCAACCTTCTGCAAGGCAATAAATCAGCGATGGCCGGTATGGTATCCATTTCATGTATGCCCATGGCAATACGGTCGAAGACAACGAGATCAGCGATTGTGTGGTCGGTATCTTTGATGTATGCCAACGAGATCACCGTGCGGGCAACAAGATTGTGCGCTCGTGGGGGCTTCTGGCGTTGGTATCAGGTTCAAGGAAAGTTCGGGCGCGAATGTTGTGGGCAATGATTTTATCGGCAATGCAAAAGGTATCTATTTGGACCCGTCGCCGTGAATCCCGACGAGCACAACTATTTCACCGATAACGTGATTGCCTATAACGGTATTGGCGTTGATTTTCTCTGAATGATTGGACCGGCAACCATTTCACCGGCAATTCGTTCCTGTCGAATTTTACGCAAGTCTCAGTGAACGGCCGCGGCACCGCCATGCGCCATGACTGGAGCGGTAATCACTGGGATGACTACGCCGGTTTTGACAAAGTGCTGATGGCATGGGTGACGTGCCTTACGAGATTTACAACTACGCCGACCGCCTCTGGATGGAGGTGCCGCACGCCTCGTTCTTTCGTGGCAGTCTGGCACTGGCGGCGCTTGATTTTGTTGAGCGTCTGGCGCCGTTTTCCGAGCCTCGCTTGCTGTTGCGCGAGGCGAAACCGTTGATGGCGCCCGCCAAACGCGCCGAAAAATCCAAGCTCCTAAATCCGCGTTGGAGATGCTGCAATGAGCGATGATACAGCCCCCGCCCCTGAAGAAAAGAAACGCCTGACGCGCCGACGAACTTGAGCGCCGCCGGATGATCATGCGATCATTGGGGGGGCGGAGCGGTGGTCACGGCCTCGCTGGTCGGGTTTTATCCGGTGATCAGCCGCCTGTTTGACCGGCTGCGCCCCGGCGCAATTCCTGAGGCTGATTTTCTGGCCGCCTGTATCAAGTGCGGTCAATGTGTGCAGGTTGTCCGGTTGCGGCCATCGTTCTGGCGATGGCGACGAGGGCTACGGCATCGGCGTGCCCTATATTGATGCGCGCAAACAGGCGTGCGATTTTCCTGTGACGCGGTGCAATGTGTGTTGGCCTGCCCGACGGGTGCGCTGTCACAACGACATTGCCAAAAAGAAGAAACCACGATGGGTTTTGCCCGTCTGGCGCGCCCAGACAGCTGTCTGGCGATGAAGGGCGAAGGGTTTAGCGGTGTGGTGCAGGGGCCGGATTTTGAGGGCTGTTGCTATGAAGAGATTGACCCAGCTGGGTGCCAATCAAGGTGGCGGACCACCCTTACGAGTTGAGCTGTGCGACCTCTGCGTGCGCGAATGCCCGATTGAGGACGCGATTTCGCTGGTGGCGCTTTCAAGTGATCCCGATGACAAACGGCATATCCGACCATCACCGATAAATGCGTCGGCTGCGGCACTCAGAAATGATGTGCCCGGATCACCGGCGTCCATCATCGACACCGAGTTAAGTCTGGGGAGATCAGCATGATGAGATGGTCTGCATAAGCTGGCGATGATGTTTGGCGCGCAACCCCGTCGCCCGGATAAACGCGAAGAAAACCGATGCGGCGCGGAAATGAAAAAGTTCAGAAAACGCCCGGGGAAAGCTTGGAAGCGGCGCGAGATTATTGCGCATGAGCACCAGTATCCGCTGGTTTCAAACAAGTGGAAATACATGCGCTGGTTCTCGATCATTGTGATCAACCTGATGTTTGTGGTCTCGTTCTCGTGGGATATCCAGCTGGTCGAAGGCGCGATGACCGCCTCGCGGTTCTTTGGCTTTCACATGGCTGATCCGACATCGGCATTGATGGTGACACTGGCCTACAAGGATCTGGTGCTGAACCTGTGCTGATCGGCACCGTTACTGTGGTGAGTTTTTTTCGGTGGACGCGCCTTTTGTTCCTGGGCCTGCCTATCACCCCTGCTGGCAGAATGGGCTGAATCAATCCACTTGTTTCTGGCCAAACGCGGCTGGGTCAAGGACCACCTGCGGGATGCGGGTGGTGTTATGGGTGATCTTCATGGTCCTGACCTTGTGAGCGGGCTTAACGGTTTATGAATACGTCGATTGGCATCATCAGCCGTGCGTTGATCTATGCATAACCGTGGCGCTGGTCTGGGTGGTTGTTCCTGCTGGTTCGAGGTGTTCTTTACCCGCCGCGCATGGTGTCGCTACATCTGTCCGATGGGCCTGACCTATGGTATAATCGGCACGGCAGCACCGGTGCAGATCAAATACGATCTGTCGCTATGCGTCCACGAGGGCGAGTGCCGCGCAGTCTGTCTGGTGCCGCATGTGTTGGAGATCACAAACTGGGATATGCACAGAATGACATTGACTATATTGCGCCCGGATTGCACCGTTGTGGCTTGTGCATTGATGCTTCGCGTAAAGATGCGCTTAGTTTCGCGTTTCGTGGTCTGGATAAGGTGATTTAGGAAATGGGTCTGATTGACATCAAAGGATTGACCAAGCGCTGAGCGCCGCGCGGTTCTGGACGAGTTGACGCTGTCGATTAACGCAGGGCGACCGGATTGCGCTGATCGGATCAAACGGGGCGAACGGCAAGACCACGCTGTTTCGTTGCCTGCTCGGGCAATACCGCTATCAGGGCGAGGTTTCGTTTGACGCAACCACCGCAAGGCGCGATGTGGGCACTCTGGCGCGGATCGCCTTTTGTGCCGCAACTGCCGCCGCCGCTACGGTTGCCGGTTGCGGATTTGTTGCGCTTTGCCGAAAAAGGGGCAGGGGCCAGTCGTGCAGGATGCAGGACGTCGTACAGCAGTTGGGCATTGATCTAGATGAAATCCTGCAACCGTCCGTTTTACAAATTATCCGGTGGCCAAAAACAGAAAATCCTCGTGACCATCGCCTTGTCCCGTGATGCTGATTTGCTGATCTTTGACGAGCCGCCGCCAATCTGACCCCGCCCGCGCGGTGTTCATTGACTTGCTGGCCGCCCGCAAGAATTGCTCCATGCTGATCGCCTCGCACCGGCTGGAGGAAGTGGCATCCCTGGTCAACCGCGTGATCGAATTGGACCGTGGCGCTGTGGTACTGGACGATTCCGTGGTGGACCGCCTGAAGGCAGGCGTGTTCCGTGAATGCCGGATGGGCTGGCTGATCCTGCACCCGACATTTGGTGCGGCACTGATGGATTGGGGTTTCCACCGAAACGAACGAGGGGCGTGATTTTTCAGGCCAGATTCCGGCGGAAAGATACGCTGCGGTTTCTGGGCCTATTATCGCGCTATGCCAGTTTGATTGAACATCTGTCGCTGGATACTGGCGAAGAGCACGGAGGTTAATCATGTGCCGTTGCAATCATACCTGCCGAGGCATTTGGGCCTGTTGGCCGCCGCGCCACTGTTGGCCGCCTGCAAGGAACAAACCGAAGGACCTGGAGGATATTCGCTGGGGGCGTGAAACCTGCACGATCTGTGGCATGATCATTTCGGATGCCCGCTATGCTGCCGAAGTGCGGGCGGGGCGGACAAGCGACTGTATAAATTTGATGATATTGGTGACGCTGTGCATTGGCTTTCGGTGCAGGACTGGAAGGCCGGCCCGGATGTCGAATTCTGGGTGATGGACACAACAACGGCACCGATTGGCTGGACGCGCGCATCTATTATTTCCCCGACACCATCAGCCCGATGGATTACGGATACGCGGCTGTGCCAGCCCGCGAGACCGGCACGGTTACTTTGAAGTGATGCGGGCATCTGTGTTGCTGCGTGGACTGGCCAGCGGATGCCTGCCACCTGATGAATGGAACGACAAATGAACATAATGCCACGCGCCTTTGGGACTGATGATCCGGCTGGAGCTGACCGAAAGTATGCGCTCGCGCTGGATTCCGCACACTCGGTGGTGCTGATCGGCCTGATGCTGCTGTTGATCCTGACAGGGATTTCGGAAAGCCGCGTTTTGGGCTTCACGGTCTTTCGCGCCTGCTGCGACCCATCCAGATCGCAATGGCGGTACCGCCGCTGTTCATCATTATGGTCACAGCACGCTCGATGGTCGGGGACCGCGAGGCGGGGAATCTGGAATATGCTGGCATTTCTGTTGGTCTAAAGGCGTGGTTCTGGGGGCGGTTCATTGCGCGGTTGGTGCTGATCCTTGCGCCGGTTCTGGTCGCGCTGGCCATTGCGCGGCCTATGGTGCAGTGAAGGGCCAGCGAAATCCCGCTTGGCGTCATGTTGGGTTATATGCGGGTCTGGTGGCGGCGTTGTCAGTCTGTTTTCTTGGCCTCCGGGTTCCTGCTATCGACTGTATCGCGCTCTAAGCCGAGGTTGCCCTGGGCGCGTCTATGGTGATCTGTTATTGCTGGTGGCCTTGTTGGATCTATTGCTGCTATCGACCCTGATCAGGAAGGCACAGTTTGCCCCTGATTTTGTGATCGCGATGGCGCTGGCAAATCCGTTTGCAAAGCTTCCCGCACAGCCTCGATGATCCTGTTTGATCCGCAACTTATTTTGCTGGACCGGCCCTCCCTGTGATCCTCTTTGGGGTGACAGGGTATGTCGTCTGGGCGCTTGATCTACCGACGGTGTTGAGGTCGGATTTGCAGCGCTCGGGTATTGGCGTTTCAAAAGTGCTGATCTGGTTTAGGGCGCAGCCAATCCAGTCAGAAACATGTATTCGATCTAGGCGGCTAAATATTCCAACCATTTCAGGGTCGAGGAGTCGTCCCAAATGGCATCGCCTTGGCCGTGTAAATATGCTGGCCGGATTTATCCAGAATAATTGTGGTCGGCAAAAGCCCCCACCGATTTCATATTTTGCGCATCCCCGATCAGGATCGGCAAATTAGTAATGCCCGTGTGATCAAAAAACCGCTGCACCGGAGCTGGCCGTTCTTGTCAAAAGCCAAAGGAAGCAAACAATCCGGTCTGGATCAACTTGCTCGGCCAGCCGTGATAACGAGGCATTTCAAGGCGGCAGGGCTGGCACCATGACGCCCAGGTTCAGCACAATGATGCGGCCTGAATAATCGTCTAGAGGGACCGGTGCCCCATCAACATTGGTCATAATCAAACCGGACACATCCTGCGGCGGCATAACGGCCGGACGATGGCAACAGCAGGTAACGGATTGCCCGCTGCATTACTGCGGTTGCAACAAAGCCCGCAGCCAGCGATAAAAAAGTGGCGGCGCAGCATTCCTAGTCAACTCTCGCATCATCGATAATTGAACGGATGTCGGTTGTGATGGCCTCGGCGGACATGCCATGCGGGAAGCGTTTGATCAGGTTGCCATGGCCCGACAAAAGCGACGGATGCGGTGTGATCCACCGAATATTCGGTCTTGTCGTCCGGGTCCGGGTAATAGAACTCATACCGCGCATTAAAGGCTTTAACCATGTGGTCGGTATATGGCTTTGGTCCACGTAACCCGATCATGCGATCATCAAAGAACGAAAGATACTCGTGCAGGTTTTCCGGTGTCACGTTCCGGATCAGCCGTGACAAATAACACGGCTAATTCTTCGGTCACCTCCCCAGATCCTGCATCACATCAGCGAGCGTGGACAGGGTTGTCGGGCAGACATCAGGACATGACATATAGCCAAAGTAGACCAGCACAAACTTGCCCTGAAGTCCGATCCTTGACCAGATTGCCGTGGGTGTCTTCCATCATATACCGACGACGGGCAGGCGCTTCGTCCTGTGCTGTGTCAGCCCCAAGATCAAGATCAATGCGTTGTGCAAAGCCCGGCATGCTGGTTGAACCGAAAAAGGCACCAGCCGAAATTATAAAACTACGCCGTGCTGGCATAACCGTTCTCCTAATTTGTTTCCTATGACACATACGCCAGATGATCCGCAGAAACCTTGACTTAGGTCATGTTGCCAAGCGGCTTGATTACTAATCGAGTCGTCGAACAAGAATTGGTAAATTCAAATGACTGAAATACTGGCCCCCTCCTTCCTTTGGTCTTGTTTGTTAATGTTTGTGGTTGGTCTGCGGCTGTCTTTGCCGAGAGTGGCCAAAGCGTTTTTATATCCAAAGGCCCTTGGCACAGGGTTATTGTGCAAATGATCCTGTTGCCTGCAACAGCCTTTATACTCTGCGCGTTTCTTTTTGTTGTCAGAACCGATGACAATCGGGCTGGTCTTGGTTGCTGCAGCACCGGGTGGAGTGACATCAAATTACATTGCCCATCTGGCCGGTGCCGTGTGGCGCTGTCGGCAGCCATGATGCTGGTCCACAACCGCTCCTTAGCGCCTTTAGCATCCGTTGGTCTTAGTGCTGGCTGGGCTTGCGGATTTACCCAGCATATCTGGATTGGCACGCATTAGCATGATGATGATTGGTGTGGCGCTGGTGCCGATGGCTGCGGGCATGGCGCTTGCCACATGGCGACCTGGGCCAAACGCGTCACCCGATATTGGACCCTTTATCAAAACTGGTTTTGCGGTCGTGGTTTTGGCCACCTTTATCCAGAACTGGCAACCGATGACGGCGCATTTTTCCAGTGTTGGCCCTGCGGTGATCGGCTCGTCTGGCGGCATTAGCTTTGGCAGGGGCAGGCCTGTTGTTGGGCCTTGGCTCCGAGCCGTGCGATCATGGTCGAAGCATCTTTGCAAAATGTTGCTGTTGCAATGTTTGTCGCGGGCTCTCTTGCAAAATCCACCTTGGCAATACCACCCTAATCTATGCAGAATTTGTTATGAATATCTCGGCGCTTGTGCAGATAAGTTTTGCCCAAAGG
>JAIGNY010002539.1:0-15114 GCA_020152595.1 Chiridota heheva | reverse complement strand
GTTACAATGAAATTGCATTTTTCTTTCATTTAAAATGGTTCATGAGTAAATGGGAAAAGCATATTCTTGCAAAGTGCATGTTATACCCATCTCAGCAATTAAACAAAAATTGTTTCCAATAATTCAAAAACAGGCAATTATTTTTTAAAGAAATACATCAACAGTGTTTTTGGATCTGCAGTTATGACATCGCATTCACTGCAAGTACACTTTTCAACACACTCACGCAATCAATGAAATGCAATAACTCCCAAACGGAAAAAGATATCAGCATGATTTCTACACTAAATTGTTTCATTCATCCCCTATCATATATAAAAATAAAAATCCACAGGAATATTCCTTTAAGAGCTTGATTTAGATATATGGACAGGTAGGAAGAACTTGAGATGAATTTCGATGTATGGACATGGTATAAAGAGCATGTCATGTATAACTATGATCTATGGACCTTGTTTATTGATCTATGAACATATAACAACTACACTTGAACACAATTTAGATCTCTGGGCAGCTATCAACCACTTATTGCCGTTACAAACTGAAAGAGACGCGGCGAGCGATTTTGTAGATAATCAGAAAGGAAACAAATATCATAAGATGCTTTAACTTTTTGCTTACACACGATAAAGTTTACAATTGAGGCTTTCTGATGATACTGAAAAATTTGTTAGAAATGCTGTTTTAATCAAACTGTAGAGAAATTTGCATTAGTGGGGCGCGATTTTCTGTTTGCTTTAATAAGCATAAACAGGCCCTTTCAATCAATTTTAAGTTACCATCTGAATAGCCATGCGATGACAATCCTTTTCTAAAAACAAGAGGTCAAAATGTTTCTTTTCCTTTATTTTATTCATTTTTTTGTTTAAACGCTTGCCGCATCGCGTTCGGTGTGTAACGGCCTTTAATCATGTTAACTCTGCTTACAGATCTATGGACAAATATCAACTTTATCTATAAACAGGTATCAACAACGTGAGGTTATAATGTATATACAAATTTATGCAAAATTGGACGAAAGTAAACCTTTCATATATCATTGTGGTTAAATGGACCATAAATTGTGTGGATATAGAACTTCCGCTATTTACTTTTCATCATCTTTAAAACAAAATTAGAATAACATAATTCATGGCTAAATTTGTATGTAAAATAAATCCAAGATATTTACATAACGATTTATTTTAGAATGATATGACACAATACGTTAATAAAATCATTTTGTGTTTGTTTGGGAATTTCTTTTTAAGAATAAGTGATTCTTACCCGTGCGAATCAATGGTAGATAACGAAATGTTTTTACAAATCTGAAAGCGGGCATCTATGCTAAAATATATACAAAGCCTGGATGATCATAAAAGCTCAAGATCTTTTTGGACATGGCGCAGAAAAACCAACAGCTATCAAAATCCAGCGTATGATTACTTACATATTTTCCTGTTTTTATTTATATATTTTTTATAGGGATGGGGTATAGCCGGAATTAATGTTTTAAACTTTATTGTTTTGTGCGCTTGGAATACTGATTGACATAATGCATTTCTTATTGCTGGGAAATTGATTAAATAAGATAATGCAATACCAAGTATTCAACGCTTCAAGTATTTTCCGTTAATAAATAATCGGCAATTATCATGTAAAACCATCTGACCATGTACAAACGTTTAAAACTTAAAAAAAAGATTTGTCAAGTTGTTTTCCAGTTTGATTTTCATATAGACAATATAATCATAAACGTAGGGGACTATTTTCAATGAAAGTGGAGGGCTTAGCAGTTTTGCCCAAAATTTCCCAGAAATGGTTAATCGATTGCCGTGGCGTAGCTAGACTTTAAAAAAAAAAATCCGAATCCAAGCTCCCTTGAAAGAAAGAAAATCGGATATTTTGCGGATAAACTTTTGATATTTTGAGGAAAACCTCGGAAATTTGCTAGCTCTAAATTACTAAAAAGGCCTAAGTTAAAAATCTAGTTTTCGGAAACTTTATTATCCATTTCCCCAAGATGGATGGTACAGTGTTATGCTCTTAAAGACAGATCGCTTTCATCAATATTACCAAAACTATCCAACACTCCGAATTTTCTGTTGTGCAAATTTTCCGACTTCTTGGAAATTTCCGGCGGGGGGAAGGGGAAGTCGCCCCTCTGCCCTTTTTATCTACGCCACTGCTCGACTGCTCGGTGCTTTCTGGAATTATATGGTACCTACTGCCTGCCAGCTTGCCGTGCTTGTACATAGTTTCGTGGTTCTGGTGCGTTACTTCCTTATCAGATAATTTGCACGTATTAATAAATTGTCAATGCATGCTGTCAGCAAAGAAGTTTTGAAACAATTTAGTTTTCTCGCCATAGGCATATATTAATATTATGTAGTAAAACTTGTCGATAATGATAAACACGGACACATCTGTCCAACATCATTTTTGTCTTACTATTTTAAAAAGTGAATCAAAAACGCAAAGTTAGAATCTGAATTTTCATTTCTTGCGTTTATGATTAATTATTCTAATTAATTTAACTTGTTTTGTACATTTATCTATGTGTCAAAGAATTGTCAAAATTTTCCCCGAAAATTGCGTATATGTTTCCCGAATTGGGAGGGGAAGGGGGAGGGGGAGGGCCCTCCTGTACGCCTTTGAATATAATAAAAAAAGATTTAGATTATGCTCTCTCCGTAATCTATATTTTTGATCTTGTAGTCGATCGGGATTTTAGAGAAAAATGCATATCCAGCCCTTTTTTTTTTTACTTGTTTCTGGTCCTCTTTATCTGACCATGTTCAATTGGTCCTCTTTAAAACAATAGACGTTTCTTTCAATATCAAACATGAAAAGAATTACCACTTCCTTGATCCAGGTCATCTCCGGGAGCGGTGAAAGTAAGCGTCACAGTACTATTCTGAAACGAAGTACCTACAACGCGCAGATCATTTATTTTTCCAGGTGGGAACGTGTCGTCGCCAGGGGTCCAGCCAGGAGGAACAGATGCTACCTTGCTTGATCCTCCCGAAACACCACGTGAAAACTGTGGTGCTGGTTCCATTTCCAACTCAGGTAATGGCATTCCCGAGAAATGCAATGGAACCCCTCCTGTTTGAATAAAATAAATCATTTTAACATTTTTTAAATGGAATATCAGCATCTAAGTTTTTCTGTACGTCTAATGTTATCTCTTTAAGATACACAGAAAGGAAAGATTACATGTTAGGACTTAATACAATCTGAATATTCATTCAAACTCTCACCAATAGTGGTTTTAATGATGAGAACACATTATCAACCCTTTCAACACATAAGTTTTTTTTTTTTTCTGCACGTCTAATACTTATTCTTTAAGATACAGATCAGAAAGCTTACATGTTAGAACTTGAATACATTCTGAATATTTATTCAAACTCTCACCTATACTTGTTTTAAGGGTGAAGTATATCAACACATTATCAATCCTTTCAACACATAAGTTTTTCTGCACTTCTAATGCTTATTCTCTAAGATACAGACAGGAAAGGTTACTTGTTAGAACTTAATACATTCTGAATATTTATTTAAACTCTCACCAATACTTGTTTTAATGATGAGAGGTATATCAACACATTAGCAACCATTTCAACATCTAAGTTTTTCTGTGCGTCTAATGCTTATTCTCTAAGATAAAGATAGGAAAGGTTACATTCTGAATATATCATTCTCACCAATACTTCAGTAAAGAATATTGAATGATGAGAAGTGTATCAACCCATTAGAGACCCTTAAATTAATGTTTCATTTTGTATCCTCATATCTTTTGAAATGTTAATGGGCCATTCCGCAGCCTTTCACACACGTAACCGACTGGAGAATGGCTCTAACAAAACTTTGGTGTCTCCCAGGAATCTGCTAGGGCCATTCCACAGTCTATCGCACACGTAGCCGACTGGAGAATGACCTTAGCAGAACCCGAGTGTCTCCCAATCACGGACCTGTTAGGCTTATTCCACAGTCTCTCATACACGTAAGCGACAGGAAAATGACCGTAGCATAACCCAATAGCTTCTCCCAGGGATCTGATACGGCCATTCCTCAGTCTCTCATACAGGTATCCGACAGGAGAATTACCCTAGCTGTAACCTTTACGTCCCCAGGAATTTGCTAGGGCCATTCCACAGTCTGGCACAATCGTAGATGACTGAAGAATGGCTATATTCTTCTTTAAAACTTTTCTGGACAGTCGGAGCTCTGTGTGCAATTAAAATCGGATAGGTGTCCGTTAGCATTTGTTAACTAGAAAAGAAAAAAAAAAATGCTCCTGTTATTTTATTTCTCTTACCTATAGATGTTGATGGTATAGTTGCATTCTGGGATATATCAAAATATGGAGCCGCACCAGAGTATGGGACTACACCTCCTTGTTTTAAGATTACAGCATTTCCGTTATTGTTGTCAACTTTGATCTTTATACCATAATACCCTTTCCCAGTAAAGCTGGTGAAAAATTTCGAATAAATGCCATCGTTCATTGTGAGGTCAGCTCCTACAAATATAGAAACAATATAACACTAGTTGCACATTAGCTTATTCACCCCTCTGACAGTCCGGTTCACGCTCCTGATTGGGAGATCGAGACATGCGCAGTAACCATAATCTAAATTGTTGCTTATAAGTTCAGCTGCTAATTTATTTTAGCTTGTTAAAGTCTGTAATTCTAAAATTCTATACTTTGTTTATGATATTGAAATTAATATTTCTATGTAATTTGAGCTTTTGCTGGTGATTAAAATGTTTAAATATGCTCTTCAAAAAATATGGAAATTTATTTTTAAAGATTACGTGAAAATCCCTTGGTGAAAGTCAAATTTGCGCTGGTGAAAATGGAGAAAATAATTTCATCGTTCTCTTACACCAATAAAATTTGAATATTTTACATGCATTTTCCTACCTTTGACTTAAACCTATTTAACCCTTATGTATTTCTTTAGAGCGATTTGAATTTGGAAAGATGCATTGTTGGTTATAATGACAAAAAATATCCCGATCGGGAGATCTCCCGTTCGAGAGATCTCCCGTTCGGGAGCAGGGACCGGATTGACTAACAAACGTTAAGCGATCTGTCCCTATATAATATATCAGGGTTATACACGACTCACACTTATTTGTTAAATTTGTTGAATACGTAAACTAAATTCATGTAGTATTAATTCGATCAATCTTGGATTCCTAGAACAGGAAATAACTAGTAAATACTTCCACATTGTAAAGCTTCAATCGTGTATAAAGACAGCCCCTACATTGTTGATTGGGAAATGTTAAATTCGGAAATCACCTTTCTGGGAGTAAGCCGCTACCCTGTATTCTTCTGTGAATTTGTGTGCGATAAAAAATATGACGCATAGTAAACCGGGATAGTAAATTGTGCTGGGTATAATGTATTCAAGAAACTTCCACAACTAATATTCAACCTTTTGAATGGTTTGGCTGATTGCTGATTCGTCAATTTAGTCAACATACCTAGGTGAGTAAGTGTAACTATAAACAAGTAAAAGGGTACTGAATCTAGCTGATTTCCTACCTGCTCCATTGTCAAACAATTCTATCTGAACCGGATGATCATGAGGTCTTTCAATAACCGCTATGACAGTGGCATTGAGCACCGGATTGAATCCTTGACGCACTTCTGCAAATGCCTTTAAGGGCTCGCCATTTTCAAAGTCAATTACAGATCCACTTAGTTCAGAAGTCACAACGATAGGGTCAACAGTGCTCGATGATGGGTAAGATGATACAGTCGTTGTTACGTCAAGGGAGGAAGTGTACGTGTTTGTCACCTGCATGTTCCAGAGACCCGGCTAATGAATGAAAAAATCAATCTACTGATTTACGGTCAAATTTTATAGTTGAATTAGACAGTGAAAAACCACAATTCAGTGGCGTAAACGAAGTATCTCAAATTTAATTATCTTATCATACCAGGGATTGTACCCGAAATCAACCTGAAATCAAGTCATTTTTGGCTAAATTTGATGCCCACAATTTGCAGAATTGAATAAAGATTTGTGAAAATGTTACATAAATTGAGAAATCGTTGAACATCAATCAGCCAAAACTCAATAAACTGATCAAGACAAAGAGCGTTTAAAAAGGTGCTCTCTACAAAATAGTATGAATTTTCATGTACAGATGTACAGATAAACGCCAAGTGTCGC
This sequence comes from Chiridota heheva, assembly GCA_020152595.1. Classification (NCBI taxonomy): domain Eukaryota; kingdom Metazoa; phylum Echinodermata; class Holothuroidea; order Apodida; family Chiridotidae; genus Chiridota; species Chiridota heheva. The sequence continues at coordinate 8,938 of JAIGNY010002539.1, read as the reverse complement.
TCCTCAGTGTTTTAAGACCATGAGGTAAATTCGTGGCACTTTCTATGGATATTTTTAATTCCAAGCGACAAATGTGCACTTTCATTTGTAATGAAATCTGGAAATATATGAGAAACAAAATAAGAGGTTATCAATATTTTATCAATGATAACAGACTGTTCTTGTAGATTTTCAAGGATGCAGCAAGTGTGGATCAAGGTAGATACACTGGGGTGCTCAAGGAAGTCGCAGTTTCAGATGAGTTGTTGAAGCTACTGGACAGCAAATAATGGTGATGGTAATTTCATAAGACATCCTTCTCTTGAAAAATTACAAATAAAATCTATTTCATCAAAGCCACGTGTTCAAATAATGTTCACATTCAATTCAAATTGATTCAATTCATATTCTTGACGATTTTAAGTGGGGTGCATTGCATCCAATGGATTCAGTGCGGTATGCATTATCATGAACTTATCAGAAAACAGATGCACTGAACTGGTAGATACAAAGCTTGCAATACAGTAATTGTGTAAAAAGTTTCCGACCTGCAATAATTCACAGTTGCCTAGTAACTTGGCCCGATTTTCAGGTTGGCCACGACACCAATACCGGAAAAGCTGGGTCACATAATGTTTTTGAACTCGATAATTGGCAGACTGGATAACGTCATTTATGATAATCGCTTGCAATCAAATCGTCCAAGGTAGGAGTTAGCTAAAGTGGCAACGAACTGCTCCTCTGACAATAAGTCGTAAGTAAGTTGTCTGCATTAGTACTTTCTAGACATTGCGATTTTCTGCACTGAAATATTTTTGTATATTGTGTGGTACTGCCGTAAACATGTATTGTTTTATTCTGACAGTTTAAACTGATAATATATAACGAATGTTGGCCCTTTAACTATTTTTTTACTATATTTTGTGCATATGATAGAATTAGTATGGTTTGAAATAAGAAAAATGATAACTTTATCTCAACATCCACTTATATGAATGAGAATAGTTCTCATGCACAGGAAATTACTAATTGGTATGTGTAAGTGGGGTCTACATTAAATGCCCATTTTCAAATGGATTGACTAATATTTTATAATTATTTGAAGAAGCTTGAAACTATTTGTTTTAAAGTTAATTTCAAATGACAGACACTTTCATCAACGAAATTCCCTTGAAGTACTTACTTCTGCGGTATCACCTATGTTGATGGTAACCCTCCGAAATGGAGCATCTTCACCGTATCCAGCGTAGTTCTCATCGTACACAATTTCACTTGGTGAAGTAAGAGTGACATTAAGAACTAGAAAGGAAAGTCAATATGACGTAATAATGGCACTCGCGTGATAATAGCAATTCATAAAGCATTGGTTCATGACATTTTGTGTAAAGTAAGGCTTAAGCTTCGAAAATGCGGATTTACCATGTTTACTGATGAAAAATATAATCTAAACTCCTAGTTTACTGAGCATTATTTTAAGATTTAAGATTTTATTTTAAAGCCATGCACGGGCGGCTGTGTCGTAATTTCGTTACTTTTTCTGTTGTTAGATTAATCTTGAGAAGTAAACATCTTTATTGTGAAAGTTATTGTATAAACGTTATTCTGAACGATCTACAAAATCTTTTCTTGTGCTTATGAACATAAATCCTAAAATGTTGTATTCAACATGCACAAGCTTTATGAAGTTTTCTGAAGGTTCTGCCAACACTAAGATTAGATTGTATATATACATCACTGTTTAGAATGTATCTTTGTACCACTGCACACTGCATTGTATTTTATAAATTGTTTAAATAGAATATTGTTCATCATTCTACAGTTTCATTGCATATGTTATATAGAGTTTTATTATAGTTAAATCAAATAAGATCAAGATTCAAATGACTTACATTGCAGACCGGAAACGACGTTATAGTATGTAAATTCGAAAGATGTTCTGTTTCCAACAGAAGGGTCAATGAACACTCCAGTAGTTTTCATTTCATTGCTGCCGTAGTTATCTGTTTCCGAATGTATCTACGAATGTTTGTAAAAAAATAGTTCATTGCATTTGGGACAATTTGATTGTGTTTTCATCATAGTTACGCGTAGCGCAATGTATATATAAATATATATATATATATATATATATATATATATATATATATATATATATATATATATATATATATATATATATATATATATATATATATATATATATATATATATATATATATATATATATATATATATATATATATATATATATATATATATATATATATATATATATATATATATATATATATATATATATATATATATATATATATATATATATATATATATATATATATATATATATATATATATATATATATATATATATATATATATATATATATATATATATATATATATATATATATATATATATATATATATATATATATATATATATATATATATATATATATATATATATATATATATATATATATATATATATATATATATATATATATATATATATATATATATATATATATATATATATATATATATATATATATATATATATATATATATATATATATATATATATATATATATATATATATATATAACTCTGAAACAAAGGGTTTCAAGCAAGTTTCTTCATATAGTTTTAAATTTTTTAAATCCAATAATAGTCAATCCGATCTGAAAATGGGCATTTAGATATCAAATAGTAACTTCCAGGATATCTAGGATATTCAGACACTTTCCCAAACTATCAAATTTGGTGAACGTTTGGTATATCATATTCTAAGTTCTTATCCAAGCATTGTGAATACTTTTTTATGTTTCATAGCTATGTTTACATTGTATCTTTGGTTGCTATTAAAGTTTATTAAAACAAAAAGAATAACAGGCTCGTTGTATGGTTCTAGCTTTAAGTTTATCTTTATTTTTAGTATATGGCAAACAATTTGGGTGCCGTGCGGTCCTTGGCTAAGTGGGTAAATATATTACGATATATTGATTGATAGTATGATTATAAACAAAGAGACCTCAAGCCGTCGTTCGTGCTCTGTGACTCCCGCAGTCATTGTATGGGCGAATGCGTCGTAAAGTCCAGTTGATGATGTGCTATCAGTCTGAAAGAATGCTGTCCCACCTGTTAATTGATAATACAAATTACAGGTAAAACTTAGGCCAGTTACTAAATAGTCACATGTTCATAAAATCGAAATTTTCTACATTTTCAAAGTGATATAGAATTCAATTTATACCGTTAGATTGATATTTTGCTGTTCCAGATAGCTGGATAGCAGACAAAGTCAAAATAAGATCTGAACCTGTCAATTCTGATAGCTCTATCAGTTCTTCGTCCGCAGCTTCAGAAAATGCAACCGTATCAGCAACTATTCCCAGCGAATTCAGGATTGTCGCTTCATAATCGGCATTAAAGGCTGCATCCTCTCCATCAGTAATCACCAAAATCGTGCCTCCTGCAGGGTCCGCTCCGTCGTATTGAAGAACCTGAAATCATTGTAAAAGAATGCGTTCATTTAAAACAATTATCGAATTTGTGTTTACCTTTTCCTGGTAAAGGAGAAGAAGTTGATTTGAAAAGAAAGTATATCGATTAGAAGAATATCTACCATATCTTCGACTTACAATGAGCACCAACCGACTATGAGTACTAGAGTGGTTTCCCATATGGTGGATCACATATCCTACAGTGGCTCCAAATGTTTGGAATTCCTTTCCGTTGGACATGCGTTAGGCTTACTCTATTGGGAAATCTAAAATAATGTTAAAATCCTACTTGTTTCTTTGAAGTTTGTATTATTCTTCATCAGTTTATTACCTATCTTTCTGTTTTCTTAATTTGCAACTTCTTCGACTGTTCGAGCGCTTTGCAACTTTTTGATAACAAGCGCTATATAAACTGATAAATTTTTGGATATACTTACATGCATTAAGACAAATAATTTTTCTAATGCAGAATAAGAGTTCAGAACATTTGTGATTATTAAAATGATTATTAATTTAAAAATATGAGCTAAAGATAAAAGCTTGTATAAGAATGTTTTCATTTGTGTAAATGAATGTGAAATCAGAATGATTTATGATACAACTTACGTTTTTTCCTTTTTCAATACCACAACTGATACAAGTTCCGCCCCGGATACTGTCGGTAAATTTGATATCAATTGTTCTCTTGCAATGTCGGAGTCTATCAAGGTAAGGTCATTCGCAACATATGCATAGTTTTCAAAAATGACGATTCCTATATAACTGCCATCAACAACAATCGAAGAGATGTAATTTGTTGCCGCATGGTTCAGTTTGTAATGCGGTTCTTGCTCTGAAAGTGAAAACATATTTGTGGGTGCATTCTGTCATCTCTTTGAAGCAATTATACTATCCTTGATTGTTTCGCCAAGGAGGAGTTTGTATCTATACTATTTCCGTTCCGCCGCTCAAAAAACATGCAGAAATTTTTAGTCTTTGCAATAAACACAAGATGTCACTCCATACAGAATTGCTGACCTTATCGCCTCTACCACGCATAATTTGCAAAATGATCAACTGTTTTTCCAGCACACATGACATAAAATGTATCACTTCAAATACACCACTTGACCTCTGACCTTTAAAATACAGTTCCCATCATGTATGAGCACTACTTTACATCACGTACACCACCACACCAAGTATTAAGCTAATAGCATAGATAATTCAACCTCATATTTTTTTACCAAAATGGAACAAACAATTTGACCTGTATAAAAATTCACGCTTGTCCCGGCAAATGCAAGAGACAACTTTACATCAATTTTCACCCTACAAAGTACCAATCCAATAACAATTACGGTTTTTTAGTACATGCAACACAAAATGTACCAATATTAATTGACATTTAAAGTGACAATTTAACATTGTTTTGGGCTTTGACCTTTGCGCAACATGTCACATCTTTTGCGGAATACGACTTTACACTATCCTTTCTTAGCACCACCAAATAAAAACTCAATTGCACTTAGATATTTTCAAGAACACGAGAAAAACTTTAAATGACCATTTGACCTCTGACCGCTAAGTGAAAGTACTAACCCAAGATAAGTTACGGTTGTCCCAAGAAGCAAACTGCACAATTTTCAATAAATTATTTGACATTTGAGGTACATGACCCATGCTATACAGGACACAACTACCCCACACTCCATTATGGCAACTATTGAACTTGATTTCTCGGGAGACGCGACACAAACATATTTCTGTGCACTATGATATCAACATGTTTTTTAAGAATTTGTTTCTTTAATAGCCCTCTATTTGGTTACCATAAAAGTGAAAATCAACATTGACGGGAATATTGACAAGCTGTATATCAGAAAAGCGCAATGTAGCAACATGTATGCTGCAGGATTATCATCCCTTTTTCAAAGTAAAACATGTTAGTGAGCAACTTAATAGCAATTCTGAATTTTAGTACAATTTGGTTCCAAATGCATATGTCGGTATAGTGATAGGTTGATTTTGAGAGAAAACAATATGTTTTCAAAGCTGCTTGAGTAATCAGCTAGCCAACATGGACCTTTACATTTTTGTACACCTCACTCACTATTCTAAAAACACCTAACATATAATTAATCCATTTTGGGACATTATAGTTCCTTCTTTTCAACTGTAATTTGGAATTTAACAACAATTCCGACAGTCTGACAATAGGTTTTTTCATCAAGTTAAGACAACATGAGATCAAAACCATTCGTTTGTTTAATTCTTCAGTATATGAGCGTTTACCATTTTTGTACTCACTAACTTTGCAACAAGTTGTGCTGGAAAAAAGCAAAAACTGTGCTTCTGTTGTTGAAGTCAGTGTGCTGCTGTGTGTTGTACGATTACATTGAGTTACCTTTAGGGCGCTTTAAGGAAATTCAGAGCCCACGGTTAGATGATGTGCGTAACCTTATGATCTAGTAACGTTTGCCATAAAAGCTAACCACCTTGATCATTTCTGAGTTCGACATGTTTGCTTGATTAAAAAACATTTTTCTTGATTCAGTAATCAGCGTTCTTTTCAAACCTCATTTTAGATATACTTACTCCCATACTTCCAGATTTATCCAAGACAAGAACAACTCGAATTTCTCTCGACCTTGCGACATGGATAATAGGAGTTGTGTCTTTAATTACTTGTGGTAAGTTGGTGTTGTCTATGAAAAAATGATTAAAAGAACAATGGTCATAAAGCTACTGTACCTTCTAAATGAACAAATTAAAATGATAATATCATTTTCAATGTCATTGTAACCGCTAGATATACGGTGATAAGAGTACACTAACATTGTAAGATTGTGAAGGCATAAACAAAACCTATGATGGTAAAACACTTTGAGGTTGAAGATGGGTAGCACTGTGAGCAGTGAGACAGTATGTGTCCACTACTAAGTGTGGTCCAGGGGTACTATACCCCTCTCAATTAAAATCCACATATGGAAAAAATGTGTAATAATGAACAGGTGAACCTCTAAAATATTCATTAATTCGCCCAATTGTCTATACAAGTAATTGTCAATATAAGTATCCACAATAATTTTCACTGCTAATCTACCTTTATTCCCACCATCGTACTCAACAGATATCAAGTCCCATGTGTAGATATTTAATGCGAGACAATGTAATATAGTCAAGGGGAAATGATTGACTTATTTAAGAATTTTTCACGGTGGTTAGTTAACTGTGTCCCAGGGGGTGATATGAACTAAAAACAGTAATATGTGATTGGAACAAATGAAAAACCTTTTTTGTTAACATATCACTTGGATAATTTGTTTCAGGTTAATAGTTTGTCTCCTTCAGAAATTATTATTACGAACCGTCAAACGCATACCGAAATCAGTATGATCTGGAATAATTTCCTAATGTATTCAACAGGTATTACCTCCCTTGCGTAGATATCAAATGCATGCAAAGGAAAAAGCTTTATAGACAGGAATTCAAAACTGTAATTGTGTGCTTGGAACTAATGAACAATCTTTGATGATAAAATGTCACTTGGATAACTCGTTCAGGTTACTGGCTAATTTCTTCAGAAATTATTATGAACCGCCAAACTTTTGACTGAAATCAGTACATCTGTACATTCTCGTATTATTCCCAAGGTATTCAACATGTATCACTTCCCTTGTGTAGATATCTAATGCATGCCAATTTGATGCATTCAAAAGGAAAGGCTTTTTAGAATGATTGGTAATGAAGTGTGTCTCTGTCTGGGGTGTGTCATGAACTAAAAACTGTAATTGTGTGCTTGGAACTAATGAAAAACCTTTGTTGTTAACATGTCACTCGGATAACTTGTTTCAGATTACTGGTTAATTTCCTTGATAAATTATTATGAATCGCCAAAAAGCCCACCGAAATAAATATGTTCTCGCATAATTTCTCAATTTATTCAACATATATCACCTCTCTTGTGTAGATATATAATGCATGTAAATTTAATGCAATCAAGGGGAAAGGCTTTATAGAACAATTGTCAATAAACTGTGTCCCTGTCTATAGGGTGTTACAGGAACTCAAAACTGTAATTATGTGGTTAGAACTAATGAAAAACCTTTGTTGTTAACATGTCACTTGGATAACTTGTTTCAGATTACTGGTAATTTCTTCATACAGTACTATGATCCGTCAAACTTATGACTGAAATCAGTACAGCTGTACATTCTCGCATTATTCTTCAAAGTATTAAACAGGTATCACCTCCCTTGTGTAGATATCTAATGCATGCCAATTTAATTAATCAAAGGGGAAAGGCTTTATAGAACTATTGTCAATGATCTGTGTCCCTTTCTGGTGTGTGACATGAACTCACAACTGTAATTGTGTGCTTGGAACTAATGAACAACCTTTGTTGTTAACATGTCACTTGGATAGCTTGTTCCAGATTACTTATTTATTTCTTCAAGAATTATTATTATTAAATATCAAAACTCTTACTGAAATCAATGTGTTCTCGCATGATTTCCCAGTTGCTACGAGTGTCACACACACGATTGTGTTTATTTGGGGATTCTCTGTTATGATATGTCGACGGTTGTGTAGGATCGTCGTCACAAAATTCTGTAATCTGTGAAAAAAGAAGTATTTCGTAAATAACCTGACTTAAACATTATGATGTAAATAAATCTATAGCAAAGACAATTTTTTTGTAATGTTTGTGTTTCGACGACGGTGAGATTACTTTAAGTAGCTGGCGGCCGAAAAGTTACGGCGTATTTTTCTTGAGTCTCAAGAATATTTAAGCACACTTTTCGTGATGGTACTGAAACCTTTGATAGGGGTGTTAAAACTAATCAGCATTATTTGTTATGAATACTATTAAAGATCAAAGGTCAAATTGTCTTAGATATGTTTGGTATCAGACTCAACATTCCGACATTAAACAGTTTAAGTATGTCAAAAATTGCTCATAGGATAGTTACAACCATTGAAGCATTGAGGTAACCATGTAGATTATATTCAATCCAGGGAAGGAATAATTCTTTACCATATTTAGAGATTTAGATACAAAAATTATATTCAAATATTATAAGATGTTTGTATTCAACTCTAAGAAAGCTTATTTTGAGCTTCTTTATTAAGATATATCGATGATTTTGAAGTATCATCATTACCAAATTCTGTCAGTTGTGCACAAAAGTAAAATTTGGCAAATAAGCTCATTTTACCATTTGATAGAAAGATATCAAGCAAATACAAAACTAGACTGTGTTGGGGTATTAGTAATATGTTTTTTAACATTAATACACTAAAAACGCATCAAGAATATATCATACAAATATTTTAACTGTGCAAAACTTGATATCTGAATTTGTGTAAAGTTGCCTTTCATATGTTACAAATATTTTTCACCAAATGTTAGAACTTTAATATTTGAAAAAATAAATTTCGTTACTTTCATGAGTCCACACTGTTCTGG